>JANCMA020315242.1:0-11945 GCA_024336925.2 Zoanthus solanderi | reverse complement strand
TTCTCTTATCCGCAGAGGCACAAATGATGCCTTTATCTTACGTTTTGAACTCAATTCGCAGTTCTTTCCAAAGAATCCTTCAAGACACTTGCATCTATAGTCCTTCCCTCCAGCAATGTCAATACAACTTCCTCCATTCTTGCACGGGTTGGATGCACAGGAACTAAGAGCTGGTATAAAAAATGCACAATTTTTGGTTTAACAAGTACGAGATTTCTCTTTTACAACACTGGGTGTTGACATAGCTACTTATACAATTTCGCTCCAACTTCCAAACAGTTTTAGCTATCCGCTATTTTTGGAAAATACCAACTTTGTTTGAAAATATGTACTTTAAAACTTTCAAGTTCATTTAAATCTAAAAGTACAAATATAAATATTTGTTACGAATAAAGTTTTTAGGTTAGGACAAAAAACAAAGGTAAAACGTAGTCAAACGTTTAACAAGTTTCAAGGAAATACGCGCTTCTATTTAGTGTCCTTGTCACTATCAATCGCAAATACTGCAGTCTGATTGGCTACCGTACTCGCTGTCTATTGCAGGTGATAAATAGTGTCTGCGGGATGTAAACAAAATAATGCAATATGGCGTCCCTTTCCCGCTTTTAAGGTGTTTCGGAAGAGGAATATATTAAACGATTTCAGAGCGTAGGTCTTCTCATAGCTGATATGGTGTTTCTTTTAAAACATGCTCTGGCTATGTGCTTTTTTAAAGGATCGTTTTTGTCAGTCCGTCAGTGAGCGGATCTGATAAGTTTGAGTTATGATTGAGTTACAGTTTCTGAGCATGAATAAACTCGTTGGTATTTGTAGTAGCAGCTAATTCTCTGCTACTTACACTGTGCTGACAAATCCCAAAAAGGACCAAACAGCTGACTAACTTTTAGATTCCAGTAAAACTGATACTGGCTCGTTCCGATCTCCTAATCATATTGGTTCACTGATATGTTTCTCTTCATATAGTAAGTAAGTCATTCATTTATTAGCTTTCAATTTTAGTAATACAATATCTATCCTAATACATTAAAACTAAAGGTACGGTAAACAAAACTGCATTTGCCAAATATATGTATGTGCCGCTATTACATAAAGTCTATGTCAGATGGGTATTGTACTTAAGGATAAATAATGGTAATAGGACTGAGTCAAGCCCAGTTCGGCCTGTAAGTGTAATCATACGAGTGATTAACGAAGTCCTGTTACCAATTAATCATAATCATTACAATTTAGTCCGAAAAGCAAAAAAGTGCAATTTGAAAATTGTAATTGCAATTTTCCATTTATGGTAAACTGCGGAAATAATTCAACATTTACATTGGATAAAATATCTTCTGCAGAGACATTGTCTAAAGTTACTAATTCCTCCGTTTTGGAAAAGGCCCCTGCTTTGAAGGGTAAGTTGTTAAGTTGCTGTAACGATTGTAATCTATGTTGTGATTGGTGGATTTAGCTGAAAGTACTTAAAATGATTGGCCCAAGAAACTGTCCGATTACAGTTGTCCGTTTACACTGTCCGATTACAATTTTGCAGATCAATTAGTAGAAAATACAGCAGTTAATGCAACAATCACATTTGAGGAAATTGTAATAATTGTGATTAATTTTGTCATTGATTTGGTTTTAATCTAAGTGTTTTTCTTCAACAAAATACCCAAGTTTGTTACTCCATTGCTTTGATGCACAAATAAAAAGTATAGTGGTAGAACGAGCAAGATACCTCCAGTGGGAGACATCTATCGCCTCTGTCTCTTTTTTGCAGGCGCGGGATGTAATGAAACTAGATTTCGGACATTGACTAAACAAACTATTTTTTATAGTATTGCAGTTGTTTCATTTGTTTCTTTTAGCTATACAAACTTGTAAATTTTCAAAAAATAACTAGCAGCTCAGGCAAGAGATAGATTCTTTAAAAACGACAATTCTTGACTCCTTAAGTAGCCTGTGAGCTTGTAACGGGATTTTTAATATTATTTTTAACTCAGTTAAGTAAGTTGTCTAAGTAATGGTCCTTTTTGCGAGGCATGCATATATCCGCTATTGCAACTTCTCATTTGTCGGGTTTTGAATGACCAGGTGTTCCGGGAGGTAAAACTCCTGGTGGTGCCACACTTGGGGGCAAAGGTATTCCGGGGGCGCTAACCCCAGGTGAGCCCACCGGTATGCCAGGTGCACTTCCTCCTCCAGTAGGCTGTGCGGTTGCAACTGGCGGCGGTGTTGTGGTTGGTGTAGGTACTACAGGTGGGGTTGGGGGTGATGGCTCTGGCGCTGGTGCAGGTGCAGGAGCAGGCGCGGGCGCAGGTGCAGTTGTAGGCGCAGGTGCAGGTGCAGGAGCAGGAGTAGGCGCAGGTGCAGGAGTAGGCGCAGGTGCGGGCGCAGGTGCAGGAGTAGGCGCAGGTGCAGGTGCAGGAGCAGGTGCAGGCGCAGGTGCAGTCACAGGTGCAGTTGTAGGCGCAGGTGCTGTTTTAAGTAAGTGTATGTAGTTAGTTAGTTAGTTAGTAGTTAGTTCCTATTCTTTTATACCATATTAACTCTTTTAACACTTTTTACTATTTATGTATATTGTAAAATGGATATGTATGTAGTTTTATCTATTTTGAAATAAAGACATTGTTATTATTATTATTATTATTATTAGTAGTAGTAGTAGTAGTAGTAGTAGTAGTAGTAGTAGTAGCAGTAGTAGTAGTAGTTGTAGTAGTAGTAGTAGTAGTATATATAGATGTTTGAATAAGCAATAAAGAGAGACGAACAAAAACGTCCAATTAAAGAAACAATATCAAGATACAAAAGAAAAGAAATGTTTTTACCTCCCGTTGCGGTGCAAGTAAATCCGTCTCCATCGTACCCGGGCAAACATTTACATATTCCGTTTTCACAAGTCGCTTTCAGATCACATTTTTTGCATTTGTCCACTGTAAGAAAATAAATTTGCATTTTATTCTAGTTAAAAGTATTCCGTAAACATTTAATCTCCTAATTATTTTCAACTTTTCCGGATTTATGTTTGTTACATTCTCTTTTTCTATCAGATGATTGAAGCAATCTTAAAAATTTTAAATTTCAGTTTATATTATCATACAATGGAAAGCAAGTCGATATCTTTCTATCTTGGCCTAGGTGTTCAATGGACGTTTATAGCCTAGAGCATGCTTAAATAAATAAACCATGTTCAATTTTTAATATTTTGGAGATCGCTTTGAAATAGAATTTCTTAAACTTTTGCAAGCGTTATTTATTTTTTCTGAGAGAGTTTAAGATAAGCCGGTCTTTGAGCATCCCAGCTCAGTGAGCTATCGTTTGTACTTTGGAAGCAAGCATAACATAAAAGCATGATAACATATTTTAGCTTTCACTGTAGGGAAAATTGATAGAGCGCTTTGGTTGAATTGATTGGCCGATGTTATTAAATGATATAACAGTAACATTCCTAGCGTTCTTCATTCAGAAATCAAAATTCCACCTAGCGGCACATCTTTATCTCATGCGCTGGATTATTCTCCTTTAAGGCCAAATGTTCTTAGCCCATAAGTCACCTGTTTCGCTTGTAATCTCCTAAGTTACCACAGATGTGCAGGGCTAAACCACATCCCACTCGTGTCGAACTCCCACTTAAATTCTAAGCCAATCAGAGCACAGACAGTAATATTCCGTGCATTGCGAGCTGATTTACTTTCTCTTAGTTCACTAAGCTAGTAAAAATATTTTTCCCACCCTAGCATTCTCCTCTTTCAAAGCCAAGTATACATAGCCCATAAGTCATAGCGTGATTGAATCCATGACTATTGCTTAATTAAGTTCTTAATGCTGTTTTGAATCGCGGGAACAAAAATAGAATTTTACCGCAGTGCCTTCTACTTATTTCTAGCCAAGTTTAGGAAAATTATATTGCCATAAAAAGTATTTTAATCTCATACAGAACAAACTACAGTTTATTCATGTTTTTAGTTAAACCCTCTAATGCCACAATGAGATTAGGTTTTAATGCGTGTAACGGGGACAATGATCAATGTACCTTCACAACGATTCCCTTCAAACTGCACAGTGCACTCGCAGGTTGCGGCTCCGTTCATTTCTTTGCACTGTCCTCCGTTAAGACAAGGATTGGGAAAGCATGGATTGGGTTCTGTTTTAAAGTTAAAATGTTGTGTAATGATGTAAAAAATCAACTCTGTATTCAAAAGAAAAGGTAAGCTCTCTATTTAACCGAGTTATTACTGCAACTACTTGAGCTTGAATAACCTTCTGATTAAAATCATGTTCCTGAAGGTAAGTTGTTACAGAAATAGCTTTGTGAAAACTCTTTAATCTGGTACTAAATATAGCCGTTGTACGTATTACTATCTCATATTACTGCAAAAGTTTATGTGTCATTCATTAAACAAGACAAGTCTTTAAATAATAATTTAGATCATCTTTTATTGTCAGTTTGTATCCGGGCATATACTGTAGCATATTCTATATTCTAAAGAATTGCCCTTCGTTACTGTCACTGCAATTTGATTGTCACAAAAGAAACGCCTGACACGCAGACCAATCCAATCAACAGTTAGTTGGAATGGATCTAGGAGCTGATAGAAGAGAGAAAAGATGGGACTTTGTGACAATATTAACTGAAAACTATAGCTAAATCTTTTTCCGAGCCTAATGGAGCCAGTACTTATCTCCGAATTCTGTAGTGTTAAGCAGATGACAGTCTTTGACTCCCCGTGGACTGGACACTAATCCATCCTACGTTAGCTCCCAACAGAATATTTACTCTATTAACCATCCTCGTAAAGATGGAAAGCTGAGTGAACTTTGGTGGAAAGAACATTATACAAAAAATTAAGAAAGCCTGATACTGTATAACTTTTTACTTTTCAAAAAAATGCTCAAAACATCTATTGATAAAACTCTGAATCACTCTTACCACCCACCAAAACATACGTAATAAATTTATTACATATTTATAATTTACTTTACTATACGTATTTAGTTCAGTTTGGCTTACTTTCACAATCGTTTCCCTCAAAGCTGCTGGGACATGTACATGTGTAAGCATCGTCCTTTGGAATACAGGTTCCTCCATTTTTGCAAGGATTTGGGATGCAGGGTTGCCTTGCTGATAAAATAAATAAACCTCAACCAACTGATTAACTAAGTCATCAGATCAGTTAATTAATACCTATTATTTTTAACAATTAGTAACTAGATAAATAAGAAACTTCGAAGTAAATCACAAAGTGAATAGTAAATCTGCTGCGGAATGTGGCTGAAAAACAAAAATCACGTGCTAGTTATAATCCCCATAATTATTGATTCTAAGTTACAATAGGTGTGCAGGGCTCAGCCATATCCTACTCGCGTCGAACTCTTAAATTCTAAACCAATTAGAGCATAGATCTAGATAATATTCCGTGTATTGCGAGCTGATTTGTTTTTTGTTAGTTCTAAGCTAGTAAGGGTATTCTATATGGAAATTTGGAACTTATTACAAATTGAAGTTATAGAAAGAAAGTGCTCAGAAAAAGTTCTGAGTCACTGACAGGAATCGAACCCCACAACCCTCTGATTACCGTAAGAGCACTTTCTTTCTATAGTATAGGTATTGTTCCCTCCTAGCACATCTTTATCTCATGCTGGATTCATTCTCTTGTTTAAAATCGACTTTGTTTTCTTTTTCAAAGCCAAGTATTCTTAGTCATAGCGTGATTTGAATCCATGGCTCTTGATTAATAATTAAGTTACAAAGTTGGCGCTAAAAAATTGGGAAGCTTCTTTCGCCGCCTTCATGAATAGGGATTAGAGTACTAACAACAGAGAACAAATGTTATTCATCCGTCACATGAAGGAAGTTTCAGGCTCTGTGTGGGACCAATAGCTAAATTATTGAGAGGGATCTCGATTCAAAGCCTTACTCTCGCAAAGAGGACCCGTCCATCCAAGTGGACATTCACAATCGTACGATCCTTCAAATGGAGTACATTTTCCACCATTCTTGCACGGATTTGGATGACAGACATTTTCTGGAAAAAAATAAAAAGTAACGCTATTAATGGTAATTTAGAGTAGGGAGAAAAGTAAGAGAAAAACAATCCAAATGTTTGATATCATAATAATTCTCTTTCAAGCGGAAGGTCCCAAGCAAAGATAAAGTGGCATGTTATAGAAAGAAACAACTCAAACTGGCAGTTTGCATCATAGGTGTCGTGCAATTATTGGAAAGAATGTTAAAGACTATGTTTTAAATAAATATTATAAATTATATATTAACGTTTCTGTCTAATATCACTGGTCTAAGTTATTCTGAGCCCAACGTACTGGAGATTTTTATCTAATTTTAAACCTATTATGCAGACTTGATGAGTTAAATGTTTTCAAAACAATGTCAAAACGCAAGAAGACTGCTGCAGGCCCGGTTACCATACCGTTCTGGTTATGGAGAGAATTTTTGCTCGAACTGCCCCTAGGGATAAGTTACATATTCAACAACTCTCACTGGCAACTTAGACGATTCCTTCGAGATGGAAAACTGCCGATATTAGACCAATTCATTAGCAAACTATGCAATGCAAGTATTTGGATCAAATTAGACCTATTGCAGTGACGGATGTGGTAAGGTTGTTTGAACTAACGATATGAAGAAATGTGTGGTAGCTGTTAAGTTTGACAGATGTGATTTTAGGAAATATCATATACATAGGAATGATTAAATGGTATTGTAATACAACTAGGAAGCATGTTTGGACACTTTAGCAGATTCTTTTAGAGAGTTTTCTCATTACGTAGTATAATGCAAGTGTTACTTTCAATTGAAAAGCAAGTAATTAAGATTTACAGTTAGAAAATCTAATGAAAGGGGCAATAAGACAATGCATATTCAGAGTATGAGTATTCAAAGCTAATGGCTATTGTACAAGTTACTAGCATCTTTTTATACCATAATCATATAAAATGTACGTATTAAATGTATGTTTAGGCTGTAGCAGCATTTACTAGATATATTTATATGAACGAATTGATGAATTACAGAAGAAAGATTTTTTTAAAGTTTGAGTACATCGAACATTTTAACCCCATCCAGCAGATTGTCAGTGAGGTCGAGGGACATGCTTGGTGTCCTTAAAATTCCATTAAACAATCTTTTTTTCTAATATAAAACGTAGACTTGACACATCACTTTATCAAACTAAATAGGAACTGAAAAATTTAAGAAAAGATTTATCAACAGATATCTTTGTTTTTAAACAGTAGGCTCCGTTTTGTGCAAATTTTATTTAGTTATTCTAATACTTGATTTTTGTTAAATCTTACAGTAGTCTAGCTTTTATCTCCACTTATTCTTGTAAACCTTGGACTTTTGTTTTAAGAATTTATTAGTAGTATTTATATTATTATTATATTAATCGATATTGGAAATAGTCATTAGGTTCATGTTGTTATCTTACTTGCACATTGGTCGCCATTGCCATGGTAACCATCTTTGCATACACAATGTCCTATAAGACACACTGCAAATGGACTGCATGAACGACAGGGGTCCTCTGAAAAAAGCATTTAGTATTAACTTCAAAATTTCAAATTTTTGTAAACCAATGTTGATGAAATTCGGCACATGTACAATATATGGTGTTTCCTACAAACTTTTAAATAATTTATTAGTCCTATCTGATGTATGTGATTAGAAATCTTTTGTGTCATTTTAACCCAATATGAACTGAATGAGAATTTTTACCGATGTCTCGGAACAAAATAAATTTCTGCATTTTAATAATGTAAAGTGTAGTCTAGGACCATTGATCCTCCACTAGTCACTAATACACATGATAGCAGACAAAGCTTTTTGTCCAACAAATGTAAGATACTTTGTAATTTCTCCCCTTTTGCGGAATTTATTTTTTAAATTAAAAGCTTTCATAAAAATTACCATGGACATATTTTATGGTAACGTCTATACAAAACAAATAAATTAATTAATTAATTAATAATAATTATTAGAAACTAAGTTAAAAGTTATTCAGGACTTTAAACCTTAGGTCGTTTAACTATTTCAGTTATCGGATATACAAATTAATACAATCGATGTACCAACCTTCACATATTTTGCCTGTGTATGGAGCAAGACACTTGCAAACGAATGGTTCTTCCCCTAAGTTAACAAATCTACTGAGAAAGATTGGGTTACTGCGAATGATAGAAACGTCGACACACGTTCCACCATGAAGACAAGGATGGGATAAACAAGCGCTGACAACTGGAACAAAGAGATGCTACAATTAAGTTTTATAAAATAATTCAGTCAGTACGTGCGTTTTGATTGGTCTACAGGTGTGTTTTTATAGCGCTATGAAGAATGAAAATGACGTGAGCAATATGGTTGGCTGCCTCCAAGTTGTGAGAATTTACAGCTTTATGAATGAAATTGAAGTATACATATGCGCTTCGTATATCGTCTTTCTCTTTATTACGACAAAAAATAGTTTTATAAAAGAAATAAAACATGTTGTCCGAGCCTCCACAGCCTGTTGAAAACCTCGGCAAAGTTTGAGAAAAGGCTTGAGCAGTTGAAAACCTTCGACTGCGTCTTGGTTTTCACTGATCTGCACTCGAATTCTCCCAAACATTCGTCTCGGTTTTCACCAGGCTATGAAGGCAAGGAAAACATGTTTTATTTCTTAATTATACAGATCTTAGGTAAGGATCCAGACTGGTGCATCTGAAAAATCATTATTAGTGTGATGTATCTCCCAATGGAAGATCCAGACTAGTGCAGCTAGTTTCCAGAAAGTAGTCAAACTTTTGATGAAAAATCATTATTAGTGCGATGTATCTCCCAGTGGAAGATCCAGACTAGTGCAGCTAGTTTCCAGAAATTAGTCAAACTTTTGATGAAAAATCATTATTAGTGCGATGTATCTCCCAGTGGAAGATCCAGAGTAATGCAACTCGATTCCAGAAACTGGTCAAATTTTTGACGACTGTCTAGTGAAGTGTTATCCTTTAGAAGGTTTTTCTTTATTTGTTAATTAATCTTTCCTTGTGACTTCTTAGTCTTCTTTAACCGTAATTTGAGAAAATTCTCCACTCCCCTTCCTTAACCATATTAGTTATTATTAGTGTACCCTACACTAATTAATGGTTAGAGACTGCTGTGAATGTTGTGTTTACAAGTATAGAGGTAAGCACTGACCAAGCACTGCTGGAGAAATTGTGTCAATTTTTTATTCATCGTGTGCCAGCAACTGTGTTTCATTGTAAACAAAACACAAACTGGAGCAGTCTCTTACCTTCAACCTGAGTTCACTTCATTGTACGTTGGCGACACATACATGTCAATACGTGACTTTACGAACTTGGAGGAAGAATTTTTTCAAATTTGAATTATTTAATTGTAATGGCGTAATTAAAAAAAGTTGACATGAAAAAAGCTTAAAATATGGAACTTTTCTAAGTGTGATATTACAGAAACTGGAAAATAAAAAATACACTAGGTGAGAACCCTTTTTAAAGCAAGTCAATCGCTTTTAATTTGTTTCCTGAGTTCTATAAGTGAATGTAAAATTGCAGTTTAATAATAACATTTACATTTTAAACTAGAAACACTCCAGCTTTGTGTTCTTAGGCTTGTTTTATCTATAATCAATAAGATTTCTTCTTCTTTTACTTTAGTGAATCCCTCAGACTCGGTCATTGTCAATAATGCATAAAAATTATGCGGTTTTGAAATTAGAGCACAATTGTGACATTATCAACCGGCGTAATGCAAAATCATGTGATCAATTTTGACCAATCGCGCGCGCGGATTTTGGGCAGTGAATGACAGTAGCATGTTTTAAATAGCAGATTTAGCATACACGACGTAACATGAAAACACATTGGTTATTGAACCGCTTAAATAAGTAGCTAGATCCAACCCTGAGATTATGTATTTTGTTTATTTATTTTTGTCAAAACTTGAAAAAACATGTGTGACGGAAATGGTTCGTGTAGTTGATGTAAGTTGCTGCAAAAAGCAATTACTTCACTGTTTGTTTATTTCTTTCATTACTCAGTGTAACTGATTGAACTTACGTTCACATTTGTCGCCATGATATCCCATCATACAAGCACAACGGAACTTGCCGTTGTCCTCAACACACGTGCCTCCATTCTGGCATGGGTTTGGTTGGCACACATGGCCTAAAGACAAGAGAAAACTTGTATAGCACTTTCAATCATAGAATACTCATTTTAAAACATTTAACAACCTTGTACAGGCTTTCAATCTTTTTTTACAACTAAAGATAATGCATGCGTGCTTCTACTAAATACTAGCATGAACTACAGTAAAATAGCAATGCATGCAGACATTATCCAAGCAAAGAGATAGCTTAGGGTCCGCATAATATAATCAAGTGTATTTACTATTAAATACCAAGGCCCTTTGCTTTTTCCTTGCATAAATCACTAACGATAGCATAGCAAGTAAAACAATTGCCTTAGGAAAACGGAAGCGATCCTTTTGTTAGCAGGTAAATTATCAGGGGTAATACAAAACGTGTTAAAATAAGCACTATGTTTTGATACTGCAGCCTACACAAGGTAATATTATTGATATCACAGCCAGCACATTGGAATGTTTTTCAGTATGTCAACTTTTGGTTTACAATGTTAATAACAAGTTTGAGATTATCAAGGAAACAAAAGAGAAATTTTACTTTATATTTCTCCCACTTCCTAAATAAGGCCTTTTTGCAGTCATGCCAAGTTTTTTTATTCCACTATTTAGGCGGGCCAAGGGTCTTGCAAATATCACGGTTTTTGGGATAAAAGGTTTTTTGTTTTGTTTTTTTTGCCTTTATTAGGTTTTTTCACAAAGTTGCACAGTGATTTTTTCCAATTGTTGTATCGAGGCCACAGGATTCCGTTTTATTTGTAAGACCTGTGGCCCGCCAACACAGTGTGAGATACAAACTGCGCATGATTGTGAAAATACTTTATATCCCAGTCAGCATGAGATTTGTAAGACCTGTGGCCCGCCAATACAGTGTGAAATACACACTGCGCATGATTGCGATTGTAGAACTATAATTTGATTACATGTACAACTACATTTAAATCACATTTTGTGTACCAATTGGTATTATATAGTTACAGCAATTTGTGCAGATTACAGTTTATTATCATCCTCGTTTTTCTCAGGGATTACACCGTCTTCATTCTCCTGCTTTAAAGCCTTGCCACTTACTCTTCTTCAAATTCCATAAGCTAGCGTTACTTTTAACTACAATGTGTTTAAATTAGGCATTTGAAATTACGCTTCTCGCGCAATCCCTTGATTATTATTCACTGCGTTTTTATTTAGCTCACCATAATTACTAATCACTAATCAATTCTCATAGTGCTTTACCGGGTTCAATTTTTCAACATTGTAATCATTTACAGATAAAATTGGCCAGCTTATATTAATACATTTTTCAATATTTAAACAGTTAAACGTGTAGCAAATCAACCACGTCCGTTTCCAACAAACTGTTACACACTTTATACTTTGATGGAAATATACAAGGCAGAAGCGCAGCAACGGAACGCGGAAATGATATTTTTTTAACCAATCGTTGGTAAAATAAAAGTAAAATTTTCTACTCACGCTGACAAGTGTCTCCATTGTAATTTAGCTTGCAAATGCAACGGAATCCGCTGATCTGGTCAATACAAGTACCGCCATTGGCGCAAGGGTTTGAGAAGCAATTACTTCGCTCTAGGAAAAAAGTCGTAAATATTATTATTTGAACGAGAACAATTATGGAGAAAAGATTTCCACAGTCAAGGGACGGAAGAAAGTCAAGATAATCTTAGATAATAAACATACCGTAAAATTCCGAAAATAAGCCCCGGAGCTTATATTTTTCAAAGGCCCTTTTTGAGGGGCTTATTTTTGGAGGGGCTTATATTCGGAGGGGCTTATATACGGAGGGAAATTTGCG
>JANCMA020315140.1:0-10000 GCA_024336925.2 Zoanthus solanderi | reverse complement strand
CCAATTCATCCATCCACCCATCCATTCATGAATCAATTCATCCATCTTTCCATCCGTCCATCCATCCATCCGTCAATTCATCTACCCATACATCCATCAATTTATCTATCAACCTATCCATTCATCAATTCATCCATCAATCCCTCTGTCAATCCATCCATCCATACATTCATCCATCAATAAATCCATCCGTTTATCTATTCAAAGAAGTGGACTTTCATTCTCACCAAGATTTTGTCTCTTTCCATCTCTTTCCATCTGGATTAAATGAGTGTTGGCGAGCTTGCGTAGTCCCCCGGGGTCCCCACACGTTAGTAAAAATAGCATACACACAAACGGTGTGTAGAGAAGTCTGCTTTCCAAGCAAGATGAAACCATGACGAATACAGGATCTTACTTTCATGAACTGCAAAAGACGTTAGTTACATAGTTACTACCGTTATCTCTTCATACTTTCATTCTCAGGGTTTGCACAATACCTAATGAGATTTTCGCAGTCATGCGCAGTGTGTATATCCCCCTGTTTTGGCAGGCAACAGACCTTAGAAATATCATGGTTTCTGGGATAAAGTACGTTTAACCTTTGTTAGGTATTTCCTTAATCATATGCAGTGCTTATTTCACAGGGTTTTGTCAGGGGCACTTTGTAAGATCTGTTACCATTCAAAACATTGTATTAAAAGAAGCTTGTAGATAATTCGTAAACCTTCACTACAGGCAGCGTCCTCCATTTGACGCGATACTATGTCTTTCAAAATTTTTATATTCAAATAAATATTGATATGCTCTAAGAGAAACCAATTTAAAAATCTAAGACTTTTAAAAAGGAAATCCGTACAGATTACCCAATTGTGAGGAAATCCGTGACATTCTTGGATTAGGGATTCCACACTGTGGATTCTGGATCCCAAGTACAGCAATCTGGACTCCACGCTGTGGATTCCGAATCCCAGGTACTAAAATCTGGATTCCCCGCTGTGGATTCCGATTTCTAGGTACTGGAATCTGAATTCCACACTGTGATTTCTGAATCTCAGGTACTGGAGTCTGGATTCCACACTGTGGACTCCGGATCCTTGGTACTGGAGTTTGGATTCCACTCTGTAGACTCCAGATTTTAAAAGGGTTGGATTCCAATCGTTGGTTGGATTCTTGGTTCGAAAGAGAAGGATTCTAGATTTCACAATCAAATAGTTCCTGGAGTATAAAATCCAAATTACCATACAGGGGGCGAAACAGAACACGCCACTTTTTCTAGTTTCAACAGGTACATACTTTTAGTTTTATAATCCTCATATAGCTTTTTAAACAAATTACAGAGCTGCATGTGTCTGTAAATAGGTACAACACACAATATAGACACGGAACTCTGCCCTAAGTAGTGTTAGTTCCTTGTCAGAGGAAGAGACGTTTGCCAGCTGTTTACACTAATTTACCGCGCTGATAAAGAAAATAAATCTAGTTTGAGCTGTTCACTTTCATTACACTTTTTTGACCCTGATGTTTCAGAGCAATTATTATCCAAGATGGCAGCTTTTTACAAACAAAATGCGAAAACCTACGTTCCGTTGTCATTTCAAAATCCTCAGATATGATTAAAAACGATCATAAACAATAATGAAATAACCAAAATAGTACTTGCGCTGTGATTGGTCAATTAATTGTGGTTTATTGTGCCGATAAGCTACATGTAGGGAGCGAAAAAACTTTAGTATTTAAAACTATTTTTTAAAAGTAATAAAACATACATTTATAAGGGTTTACCCGCATAACAAAACCACATAGGATGTTGGGAGCGGGATTTACAGCTTTTCTTGTTATGCCGGTAAGCCCATAGCAAAATATGTTTTATTGCTTTAATATATAAAAAGCACCAAGGCGTAACTCTGAAAGTTGTTCTCTAGATCACGAGATAATGTATGTCTTAATTTGCTGGTGTTCTTGGTAAAGTTTTTATGAAACTTTACATTAATCAAGGTAATTAGAACTGTCATATTCGCTACTAGGATACAAACCGAGCTGTCGAACTCGTGAGGTAATGACCTTGTTCTTAAAAGAACGAGTACGCTACTTCATAAAAAAATTTGTAAAACATATATGAAAAAACAATACTAAGACATTGAGTTCACCAAAGGTTCAGTTAGAAATACACATGAAAACAAATGGACATATAACATATTCACTTTTGAAATTCTCTCAAGAACACATAATGTAACTTTTGGCGATTGAGTGAATGGAACAAACAAATTAAACAGAAATAGATATTTCTGCGGCACGGAGCCAAGGACTGGGTTCCGGTATAGTGCTGAGGACTGTGGGTAATAAAAGAGCAGTAAAAGGCAGTGGTAGCACGTGCAGAGCAATTCTAGGTCTGCTCCAGCAACTAGTCAATTCGTCTTTTCCTGACAATTATTACGACATCGAATTTGAAATCCAATATATTCAATAAGGTGTATGAATAATCCAGATACAAACGTGTTTAAAGAATCATAGTCAGAGATTAATTCTGTTAATAATTTACCAACAAATAGGACGCCTGTCAGGGGGAAGGCTCGTCAGCGTGCTATGGTTGTGCCTTATAGTTCAATAGTGTTTAGAACGTCTGTAGACAGCAATTTTCGAACTAATGTAAATTAATAATTAGCAATACTAAAGCACGCAGAGCACCTCTAGACACCGGAGGATTGTGATATTGCGAGTTCGGGGAATACGTTTCCAGTTTCCCACTGGGTTTTATGGTTTTTCGTATCCCGCAAACCACACGCCTGCTGCTCTATAGGGTACAACTGTATGGAGCGGACCTACGCCACCAAAATAAACCTGATGGGATATATTTTGTGTGCTGTCTAGTGGAGCTGAAATTTACATTCAGCTGTGCTCCGGGAGTCGTTGTGGCAGTTGATATCACGTGCCGCCATCAAAAGATCCTCCTGAGGGACATCTTGTATATTATCTGATAGTTTTTCAAGAAACTCCCTCTTTTCCTCATCAGGCCTACCTTGTTGTGGAGTATATTCTAAAAAGACATAAAAAATCTTCTTTCCACACACAATTGCAATTTTCATCATTCTATCATCCAATCTTTAAATATTTTTAAGTCAAAACTGAAAACACATCTTCTTACTTTAGCTTTTAATTGATTCCATGATTAAGTTGATGTAATGCGCATAGAGCATTTTATGAATATGCGCATATATAAATACCATGTTCTTATTATTATTGTTATTATGAATTAACTTTTTTTGATTAATTTTTCTGTGATCATTTTTGTGTAATCATTTGTAATTGTTGTCAATATTTAAAAATCATGTTTCTCTTATGATAATGATGATGATGATGATTGTTCTAGAGTAGTGGTGGGTTGGTAATAACTGTTTTTTCATTCTCTTGTTAGTGGTTCGCCACCCCACCCTACTGGTGTGTGGGGGATTCCGTGGAGGTGCTGGACGATTTAGAGAGGGAGGACATAGAGTTCCTTTTTGTATATTTTGTAAACAAAAAAGTTTTGATTTTTCAATACTTGGTGTCTCTTCGTGTTAGGGTGGGGATCTTTAGCGAAACCTTTTACTTTAGTGGTACTCTGGTTGTTTAATAAAAATGTTTTACGACCCAACCCAAGGTAATGGTGTTTCTTTCATTTTTAGTGGTTTCCCCTCCCGGCCTTTTGGTGCGTTGGGAAGGCTTTCGAGTTGGCCCTTGACGTGGCCCTTAATTAATTTAATTTTTTCAAACATTAACATACAAGTTACAAGATATTAAATGCAGCAGCTACAGACAGGAAGGGAATTAAGAGCCATTTACATTTACAAACTAGAGGTGATACATATATGTAATTAGAACTGTATCAAGTATCGTTTAGAGGCAGCCGTGTTGAAATACAACTCCATTTATCGTTAAAATATTTTAAAGCTTCTCTCCTTTGAGCTATATTTTGTTCAATGATTATTGCACGTTTAATATTTGCTATAAAAAGATCTAAATTGGGCTGCAAATCAATATAGGATCTCATATGGATAGGTTATTATCATTATATGTTCTTGAATTTCATTGGTTCCACTCTGTATCTACTTGCTATAAGAAATACTAAACCACACAACAAATTTTATATTCAGTAGTCCTCATTAGAGATATTTAAGAAATCTTTTTCCAGAAGAGGAACTGCATTTGGAATTCAATTCAAACATAAAAATACAAGGATCAGTAAAAAGTGCATTTAAACAACATTTAGGATAATTTTAAAAGATATGTATGCTTATGGGTTACTTATGTTGTAACTGTAATAAAAAGGCTGCAGGAATAAGGCAACCTAGTGCTTCAC
This sequence comes from Zoanthus solanderi, assembly GCA_024336925.2. Taxonomy (NCBI): domain Eukaryota; kingdom Metazoa; phylum Cnidaria; class Anthozoa; order Zoantharia; family Zoanthidae; genus Zoanthus; species Zoanthus solanderi. The sequence goes on along the minus strand of JANCMA020315140.1, from coordinate 5,682 downwards.
CTTGGTCCTGAATTTGATCTTAATGTTCTTGTTCTTTTCTCTTTCTTGAAATTTGATTCTCCTTCCTAATTAATTTAAAAAAATAATATTCCAATCCAATCCAATTTTGATCCGGGTTTATCCTTGTAATCAGGGATGGCCGGATTTATCCCTCTCTAACAGCTCCCACTCTCTAACTCCCACTTTCCATCTCGCTTGATTCATGGCATCCTTCTTCTCCAAACCAAATTATCAAATTTAATATAGACTTAAGTACAGTATTATTGTATATTTATATTTGTAACTAATATTTGTCCCAGCCTCATCTAGCTTTGCTATTGGCTGTTACAGATAGCTTTAGTTACTATTTATAATTATAATTAATTATATAAAAGATGTGTTAAAGTTTAATAAGAGCTTCCTTTTATGACTAACACTATCCTATTACATGTACTTCTATTTACTGGAACAAGCCTGCTAAATTTTACATATGCCTTGGGTCCTTTAAGCCCTCTAAGATTAATGATCAGTTTTCCCATAACCCTCGAAAAGCAAAGTTGTTTCAACTCAGAAACTTTGCCTATCTAAAATTCTACGCACACGTTTCAATCAAACACACAATGCACTTTTATCCTGGTCATACTTTCTTTTATATTTAACAATTTTTCATGCATTCTAGAACAAATTTATACATTTTATAATACCATAGAAATTGCAATACATAATTTAGATTTAATACTTATTGACTGTATATTTTTGTCATGATTGATTATTTTTTTCTTCAACATTATAAGCTTTGAAATTGTTATTTACATGGATGCATTCTGAAACACATAAGTTTATAGTTGCTATGGTTTTCATCAGTAGTTCACTGAACTGATCCTGAAAACTTTACCTACAAAATATACTTTATTTCCCCCTCATTGTAGAAAGGAATAACTTTTAAAACACCATGTAAAGTTTGAAATCTGTGATTTGAATACTAGCATTAACTCAAAATAAAAATGTGAAATGGAATAATTTAGATACCATTAATATAGAAAAAACAATCACAATGACCACTATTATTACTAATAATTGTTCATACTGTTATTTGTGTGAAACATTTGAATACATGGGGCATGGAAGAGTCCCATGGAGTCTTTCTAGGCTGATCCAGCCTGATCCAGCATGAGATTTGTTGACCAGTGATGTTGGATAATGAGTAGCTGATGGAATTCCATTGCGATAAACAATCTGATGAAAGCCTTAAATCTTAGTTTTAATTGACTCTTTTCTCTCTGTAGCAGTAAGAAAGGTGTTGAACTCTCTTGACGACCCAGAGACTGCAGGGCTGATCCTTGAAGAGCAGGCACATGCACTGAAGAGTATTCTTGGAGATCCGACAGTTCTGAAACTGATAAAGGTAAGTTTTACCATTTCATAAATAATCTGAAATTTCGGCTATAACTTTGTTATGAAATCCCAGTTTCTTAAAAAAACATAATATTAAATTTTGGTGTATTTTTTGAGAATTGCTTCAACATAATCAGACTTCTCAAAGATGTTCAGTTACTGCCAGTGAAATAAATGGGGTGCTACATCAGTGTTTTGATAGAAACAGTTCGAAAAGTTTGTAAGTTATACACCTTAGTGGAAAGAATAAGAACTGACATTCTGGACTGTCGTCTTTTGTCAAGGTGAATGTGCTGGAGATAAATAGAGACTGAGGTGGTTACTGTATAAATTACACTGTTGTAGTGATTGAAAGATTGATAACACAATAAGATTGGGATGTAAAAATCATTAGAAAATAAAAGGATAGAGATGTGTGAAAAAAAAGATTTGTTAAAAAGAGAGAAAGGTGGAACAACAGAAGGTTCATTAGAAGTGAAACATTCATTTATCCTGTAGGGGTTTAGAGTACCCAAAATGTATTTAGTTATATTTCTTTGGTTTTAACACAATTGTTGTCACCATTAATAAGAGATAGACTGAATCAACAAAATTAAAAATGAAGACTGTTAATCTGACTTAAACTTGAATACACTGTGACTTTATTAGTGATCAGGTGTGATTCAAAACAGTATCAAGAAAAGATACTTGAATATTAATGTCTCACCTCCTTGAACGTTAGGCTCATGACAAATTGGAAGATGGCCGTAAACAGGTCGAGAGTCAAGACACAGTGCAGTTGTGCCGAGAGGTATAATTATTAATAATAAAATTATAATGAATTGATTTGTACTGTATGATAATTGTTTTTTGTTAAGTTTTTGAACTTTTATATATTAACCAGCAGACACTGAAATTTTCAAGCTTTACATGTTACTTACAAAAGTCCTTAATAATAGTATTGAGTGAAATATTGGTGCTAATTGGGAAAATCTTCGAAAATTAATAATACATGTAGTACAGGGCAAAATGAAAGTGTAGAGTGGTGAATTAAAAAAATTAATAATCAAATCAATATAAGATTAGTCCGATTAAAAAAAAACAGTTGTCTCTTTCATTGTGCAATGGTTGAGCATACCAAAGCAATAAGACTGAAAATTTAAGTCTTTTAGTTTGTTATGAACTACAGCTACGGCAATATTGTGCTGCATTGGCATCAACTTGATCTGGTCCTGGCCAGGCATCTCAGCCTATCAAACATCAGACTCAACTACACCTACCAGAGCACCAACTGCAACTTCAACCACTCCCCGGTCTGCAGCAAAGTGAAGCTTGGGGCAAAGAGACTATATGGCGTAGCACAGTACTGTCTAGATGTATTTTAATGTCGACCCGCGGGATTGACCCGTGGTCCCGTTCCGTCAACCTGTATCCCGTACGGCATGGGATTTTACCCTCGGGTTTTATCCCATTGCTGTCCCGTTATTGAAAATCGCCCCTTACTTACCCGAGGGTCAAAATCAATGATGCGTTTGTGTTGTCCTGTAAGACTTCTTATTTTCAAAACGATTGTTTGTTGACACTTTCTCTCGGTGATTCAGTTTTCGTTTTCCAAAACGTGAATTCGTAATTGACAAAGCTTTGCAGCAGATTTTGGATTGAGTTGTACTTGCTGTTTTCTTTTCTTCAAACTACTTTTGCTTTGATATATAATTGATCGAATTTTATTTGCCGTGATACACTGAAAATATTTTGACTTTGATTATGAATCGAAGTTTATTTGCAATAATCGACGTGCAAAAAATATTTTTACTTTGTCTTTGATCATCAATCGAAGTTTGTTTAACATGTGATGAAAATGTTTTTACTTTGATCATCAATCGATCAATCGAAGTTTATTTGCCGTGATTATGTTGAAGATGTTTTTACTTTGATCATTAAGCGAAGTTTATTTGCCGTGATATGTTGAAGATTTTTTACTTTGATCATTAAGCGAAGTTTATTTGCCGTGATACGCTGAAGATTTTTTACTTTGCACGATCATTAAGCGAAGTTTATTTGCAGTGATGTGCTGAAATTATTTTTACTTTGATCGTCAATTGAAGTTTCTTCGCTGTGATTCGCTGAAAATATTTTAACTTTGCATGATCATGAATCGAAGTTTATTTGCAATGATTGAGGTGCGAAAAATATTTTTACTTTGTCTTTGATCATCAATCGAAGTTTATTTACCATGTGCTGAAAATGTTTTTACTTTGATCATCAATCGAAGTTTATCGTTGTGGCCACAGCCCGTGACAAGCGGTCACGGTCAGCCAAGGCTCTCTAAAAAGTTTGCTAACTTGTTAATTTACTTGACCTATTATAACAACTTTTAAGACCAAGCAATTGAAAATGACCAAAGATCATATACAAGCCTTCAAAAAAGAAAACAGTGAATTGAAGACACAACTAAATGACCTCAAGAAAGAAATGGACTAACTGAAGACCAAGATGGCGTCCTTCACTGACGCTCAACCAGTGACTACGGAAGCATTGTCACCTAGTAGAGCCAAGTCGGTAGAGTTTATGGCCGCCAAATACTATGAGCTATTGCTTTTCAAAACAAAGATAAAAGATGAGCTACAAGAAATTGAAAAAAAACTCGATAAAATCACAGAAGCATATGGTAGGCTTGAAGAAGCTGTCGTAAGTCTTGAAACATATAGTACAACAAAATAGTGGGAATGCCTGCCTTATCTGATCAAGAATAAGCCGATGAAGCAGTAAATCTTTGCCTAAACTTATTCCATGAAATGGGAACCACTGAAATCACAATCAACGATATAGAAATAGCACATCGTGACCCATCGCGTGGTAATAAAGATCAGCCCTTCATTATTTGCAAATTCACTAGAAGGCTCGCCAAGTATAAAGTTATGGAGAATCGAAGAGATACACAAAATGTTGAAGCACGAGCACTCGGGTTTAAAACTGACGTTGACCTATAAAGATTGAGACTATGATCATTTAATACCTCAAACACAAAAATTGTACTTTGAGGCCAAAAAATACAAGCAAGCTAATAACTTTGCTTAATGCTGGGTCAAAAATGGTATCGTTCAGTTAAGGAAGACACCATCTTCCACTATAATCAGAGTGCGGAGCATGGAGGAACTAAATACACTAATAACTGACGATCCTTTAGCCGCCTCGACCGTGGAGCCAGTTTATAATCAACCTCAATAAGATGACAGCCAGCCCTGGCATTTCCCATCACATGATTATCTTGCTGCAAGAGGTTTCCGAGGATCATATTTTGGCTACCCTTTTACCCATGGATATCGCGGCGGATATCGCACAAGATCAACCACAAAAACTGAGTCGTAAAATTAAGCTAAGTATACTAAATTAGTTATGTGAAAGTTAAAACTCAAAAATTAAACAAAACTCTTCTCAAAGAGCTACCATATTTCCATCTTACAAGCTGTTTACCATCCTTTCACGGCCAATTTAATAACATATTTCTCGGCAATCTTCCATCCAATAGGGATGTGGAAAATCTTCCAAGTTTATATGATCTCGACATTTTCAGCTTAAACACAAACTTGAATCATGCTTACAATCCAAATCTAAAGTTATCAAGCCATCGTTTACAAAGTGGTTATTATTCACCATACAGTTTTAAACAAGTTTGTAGTACTTTTGCTAAACAACACGCCGAATCTAGTTTTACTATTTTTCATAACAATATTCGAAGTATACACCGAAATCTAAAAAATCTAGTAACACATTATTTGCAGGAATTTGACCTTCATTTTAGTTTAATTGGGCTTACAGAAACAGAAATTACAATTTCAAATGAGGACACTGCAAATCTTGATCAAATTCCTGGCTATGCATTTGAATACGTACCTACACCTTTATCCTCTGGAGGCGTAGAGCTCTTTATTGATGAAACTTTTCATTATAGGGTGTTAGAAAGAATAACAAATGAAGCGTTTCAAGCATTATGGATTGAAATTCTTTTTGAAAAACAAAAAAATATCACTTGTGGTGTGATATACCGCCAACACAATTCACCTGATCGCTTTCAAGAATATTTTAATGAAACAATTGAACGTTTCTCTTCTACAGGAAACCCTCATGAGCGATACTAATTTGGATATACTCGAATGTCAGACGTCTAGTTTTAGTCATGATTTTCTTTTGACACAGTAAATCATACAATTTTACTTAAAAAAACTTGATCATTATGGTTTTTACAGCCTCATCAATCAATGGTTTGCATCATACTTGACAAATCAATCGCTTTCAGACGACTCAAATTGATTCACATGTATCTAACAA
>JANCMA020315037.1:0-11947 GCA_024336925.2 Zoanthus solanderi | reverse complement strand
ATAATAATAATAATAATAATAATAATAATAATAATAATAATAATGGTTTATTATCAGCATTTATATTTGGTAACCATAAATTGACGATGCTATCAAAGAAACAATTTATCTCCTGCTGGTTATACGATTGTGTTATCGACATGTTGGTACTGATGTCTGCGTTCAAACCACAAGATTTAAAAATTGTGTGACCTTTTTTACGCCAATATTGACTCAAGCTTTCCATCCTTCCGGGGTAGGTAAATGAGTACCAGCGTCTCCGATTCTGGTAGCTAACCTGCGATGGATTAGTGTGTCGTCCAGGGGGAGTCAAAGACCTATATACGCTTAACACTACAGAAACTTATTTCTGTGTGTGTTAATTTTTAAGGGAGATAAAATAACAGAACAGAGAAAAAACAAGTGTATAGAGAATTACAGTTCTAAATGAAACACCTTGTGCTTAGTTGTAGCGGAGGAGAAAAAACAATACACCATGCGGCTTGAGTCACAAGTAAAACTTCTGACTAGGGCCCAAGCCTTTTCGTCGTGCTTTCTCGGAAATTAGTCCAGAAGGCTTGTCTAGTATATAAACACGGAAAGAGTCTTACGACACACCGTAGTTCTTCTCATAGTCTTTTCCGTATTTATACTAGACGGATGATCCGCCTGTAGTTTAATTCCGCCATTCTTAGTTTCGTACTTCACTGGCATTCTCATGATGGCAGTCAATGCTACCGAAACGTGTAAAAAATATTTAGACAAAATATACCATGAAAAATGCCGTGGTTATACTTTTAAAAAAGTTGTTTTAAAGTCTATGCAATTCAGATCTTTTGGTACTTTTGTATACGAATACAACGTATTTGTCTTGCAAAGGAAAACTAACAAACCCTCAGTTTCTAATAGACTCTATATCAGAGCGCAGGAAATTAGTCCAATCCATTTGCAGGAAATTAGTTACAGACTTGTGTTTAGGCAAATCATAATACGGGGAAATGGTTCTTGAATGAATTAATGAAAAACAAGCTAAAGTTTACCCCAGCCTTGTTATAATCAGTAGCAATACTTGTCAGTTAATTGTAAGTCTTAAGTTTACACGATGTACTAAATATATAGCGAGCAAATAACACAACAAACCAGTTTCGCTTTCAGTAAAACTCGTTTCCTTTAATAGCATTATGTAATAGTTTTTAAGATTTTTGTTTTCTTAAGTTTTAAGTAAAATTGCTATCTACATCAAAAAACATTTGTTTTATTCGATATTTTATTCCGAAATAATATTTGTTTTCTTTCTATAAACCAATAAATGTTAAAATTTTCTTTCAACTTGAATGCTTCGCAAGTCATGAAAGCAAACAAAAGATAGACAATATACGAATAAAAGTTGTCAATAAATTGACTGACAATTTGTCATTTTAAAAATCAACAACCATTCAACTGCTCGATACATTTTGATGAACGACGCTAAAATAGTACTTAAAAATGAAATAGTTACTTTTCTGTATTTTTGAATTACTTTTTAAAACCACCCTCTATCATTTTATCAGAATCATTTTTCATAGTTTTTTATTAATAATAGATAAGCTTTATAATAACATAAGCATCATAGAATCGTGATAAATTTAAATGTGTCGTTCGTGATGTTGGGAAAGATTTTGTTAGCTTATGATGATGGCACACAGACAGGATAGATTTATTTCCTAGCCCAGGATGTTAAAATGTTCCTTGTTCTCCTCTCACTAAAGTTCCCTGAAATAAGAACAAACAAGAATATCACCAACACTTTTAAGGTGATTTTAGCAGTGTAAAAATACCGATAAGAGCAAAACAAACAATCCAGCACTTAAGAAGTCTAATCACGAAACAAGACGAACTGCGGCAGGATTACTTCCTTCCTAATTTTCCTTTTATGGTGTTCCGTGTTGATCTTAACAAAAACACCAAGGTTTTGGCAAAGCGGTTGTATATCCAGCTTTGTTCTCGATGGCAAATGCATAAGACATATGATTTCTAAAAACAACAAAAAAAGCGAAAGGCAGGAGGAAATATTTGGAGAAAGTGTAAGTGCTCTAAGAAAATCCGCGAAGGAATCGTGCCAAGACATATATCTGTTTGCTGACCAAAAATGGCATGGCTAAACGCATATGAAACAATTAATTCAGTTTAAAACAAAATTAAACTCAACTTTATTTATAAGAATCCATTGAAGTTTTCAAACGATTTTTAGAAAAATGCTAAAAATATCATTTGAAAGATATTTATAATCCACCAACAACCAAACGTGAATATGTTTCATTGTTTGGCAGCAAAAAGAACAGTCCGATATTACTATGGGCTTAATTTAACTACAAAAAGCATAATCAGACTCCGTAGAATTTTTACTTAACACAATGTTACGCGGCGAAAATTAATTTCTACACAAACTACTTTGCATCAAGAGATGTTTACATTGACCAACACGGTTTCTTTGGGACTGAACATGTACAGCAAACACGGTTCTTTATGATTTCACGGATCTAAATAACTTTTTGTTCACAATTGTCCCAAAAACCTCCCGTTTCAAAACATAAACATTTCTGCAAACGATAATTAATGATTTTCAATGTTTGTGGCTGAAAAAAAAAACTTTGACGAAAAAACTTCGTTTTGGATTTTGAAAATACTCTCGATGTTAGACCTGTCTAAGAATGATAAATGAACAAGTGCCGTCTCTGCTTAATTGTGTTTTCATTGTTTTTTGTTATGAAACTTAGTGGTCTACGTTGTGTTAATAACACAAACATAATATCTACTTGAAATTGTACACATAAAATTAGAGCGCGTTTGGGCAAAGATCCTTTACAGAAGGGTATCTTGAGAGATGCAGCATAACAATATCGGCACATGACTAGGAAAAATTGTATGAGCTCAATGGAAATCTTCTTTTTTTACGTTCAACTAATTACATATTTCTAAGGACATAAAAAATAGTTTTGAAGTCGTGAAAAACCATTGCGTAAGGTGAGATTTCGTAACTTGAACGTGCGATAGAGCAATATCAGCACTAAATATAAATGAAAACTAAAAGTTTGAAAGTTTTATTGAACAATTAAATTACCGTCCGATATCCCTAGTGTGGAATATCCAGATATTGCATGGCCTTTATCGGTCTTTTAAACCCCTTGGTCAGTCAGTATGAGCGGATAAGCCGGTAACTCCCTTATAGAACTGCCCAGGAAATGGGGTGAAAGGTCGGAAATTGACAAGACTGATGACAATCAACTTGCCATTAAAATTAATCTATTCATCCAAACTGTCTGTCACATAGGTTAATGGATGGAGTGATCTTGCTGTTTAGGTCTAAATATATTCCTGAACACACTGGGTCTTTTTCATTCTTGAAAAACTGCCCAATCTTCATACAACCAAACATGTGCTACAAGTGAATTGGATGCAAATAATATTTCCTTCCCAGACTCCTAAAATGGATTTGTCGCTTATTCAATGACTGAATGAGAGGAAACTAGAAACAAAACTCAGTCCATGCTATAGTTTAAAATTTCTCAATTCCTGTCATTCTTAATCCATGACTCAAATCTATGAATAAAGTTTTTTTAAATAATAGATAAGTTTTAACTTTGGTAGGAGCTACTTTTGTGAAAAAAAGTTACCTTCGTGATTTTGTTACGCTTGGTAATGATAAACTTATTAAAGATATTGACAAATTCTGACTTTTAAAATCGAACTGTACCAAACGTCAAGGGCATCAAACTAAACTTAGCCGTAACACAAGATTCAAATCTCGCAGGTGTCCCCAAATATTGGCAGTTTATTTTTCATCATAAATCCGCGCGTTGCGAAGCAGAACGAATTGAATGTAAGCATACCGTGACATGCTGTATAATCTTTAATAAAACCAATCGGATGTGTCCTGGTGTAGTCCAAATGGATTCAATGGAATACCTGCTGTTTAACGTCATCACAAGAACACTCGTAATTTTTTCAGTCAACTAAGGATTATCATTTGTCCTTTTTCTCATCAACAACAAAACCACTGATAAGAAAATGAAAACACGTTTGCAATAAGGCTGTCTCCAGGTTCTATCTTGAAAAGTACTTCGGTCATTAGTCCAGACCCCAACATTTCCCGTGATAAGAACCACGCGATATTAATTATATATACTTTTAAAATATACTTTCGAGATTTATTTCTTCTGACAAGTTGAAAATACTGTTGCTACTGGTTTACGTTTTCATCCAATCGGATGTGGCCTGGTGTTGTTTCTCATTACGTTAAACCCTCAAGTCAAACTCTTTTAAAATTCCAGCCGATAGAAAAGGAAGTTATAGTCACTTTTAATTTTATCGAGAGAAATGATATCAGAGGCCATAAAATAAACAACTAACATTCTAAGAACTACTAGGCAAAATATGGCGATAATCTATAGAGAGAAAGGGAGTTCCATTCTGTGTGAAACAGAGTCGTTTGTCCACAAACAAATTGTTAGCGGCTAAAGTTGTAAGGCCAACTGGATTGAAATATAAAATTGAATGATCCCAGCAAAACCTAAAAAGCTGTTAGTTGAAATACATCACCTTCTAAGATTCTTTTAAAGGCAAAACTAAAAACTAAGAGTATTAAGAAAAACTCGACAAGATATATTTGTACCACCCAACATCAATACATCTCCCTGTGCATCTAACAGGAAGGAAGAGTTTGAAATAAGAAATCCGATACTCATTTATTTTTAAAACAAACAGAAAAGTTTTTAAAAACGCAATTTCAAGACTGTCTGTAGGTTATAACTTTCCGGCCATATTCACTATTTCTTGTTAATTTTTCTCTCAGAAATTTTTAAGGGATTTGAACAAACCGTTCACTGTTTTTCATTTTGTTTTAATCCTGTTGTTTTTCAGTGCGTCGAAGAATCAAAACAGGCACACGACAAAATTTGGAAAGGCAGAGTGCAAATAATCGAAAGATTTTCAAGTATTTCCAGACTGGGGTAGCTTAAATTACATCATCATAAATAACTGGACAATTCAACTCCGCTTTAAAACATGTTCCGTTTCCAGGTAGTGCCAGATAGTCTTTGTGTGAAGTCCCGCATTTCTTGTTAATTTACCTCTCAGAAATAATTCAAAGGATCAGTAAAAATAAACAAAAAAAATTGCCACCTTGTGTGCTGAAATTGAGTTTTGTTCATTGAACGGCACCAATCAATCACTTTTTGACATTTTGTCTTGGCCCTGCTGTTTTTCAGTGCGTGGAATTTGTAACCAAACAGGCACACGACAACCTGCTGGCAATGCTGATGGTAAATTGGCAAAATATTTTTTAATATTTTCAGACTGAGATAACTAGAATTATATGAATAACTCAAAAATTCAGCTCCGCTTGAAAGCACGTGGCAATTGTTTGACAGTGATACTCTTTGTCAGTTTGAGTACACTGATCTCTCATTTAATTATCTCTCATCAGTCCGATTATTTCGGTCCCCATCTTGTCTTCTCCCCCCCCCCTCCCCTCTTTTCTCTCTACTTATTTCTCTGACATGTTCTTTCAGCTGCAATCTCCATTTTTCATGGGTCTATAAAGATTAGGTAACCTTTACCATTTTGGAATAAATCACATTTTACTGAAGCCAAAAACTCTCTTTGCCCTGTAAGTTTGACTATCATTCTAAGTCGATTAGTAATAAATGAATGGCTGAAAAACTACGTTGAAATTAGTTTGTCGGTGAACTAATTTGAGTAAGAACTCGGTTTAACTGAGCAAACAACTTCAACCTAAGACAACTGTTTCGTCCTTTCTCGGACTTGTCAGTACGGTAGTTTTTTCAGCCATTCATTCATTACTCATGTTTATACATTCCGTGGCTGTTACATCTTTTCTGATTGTACGTGATGCGGCATTTTGTATACGGTATTTAGTCATCAATACACTCTATATCGATTAGGTATCACTGCAAATAAACGTTCAATGAATTTATCTACAGAGATATTCTAGTGACTATACAATCTATGGGTTTACAGGATACCAAAATGTTGTAAATCTTTGGAGTCTGGTGCATATATGAAAGAAAAAGTGTCAATTGTTTTTGCCACTTTTCAAGAGTACGAAAGGAAACGATGATGGCAGTATGCACACGGTGCAGGATTTAGACAAGACCTCCTAATAACTTTTAATCTTAAGAGTATTTTACGACAAAAGCTCAAATGTAGAACTTTTTAGTTTGAAGTTTCTATATACGTGTTCTATGTTCACTCTCAACAGGTACGAGTTTGACAGTTTTCTTCTCTAGGGTATCAAAAGTGTGCCGCACGTGGAAGCCTCACGCATGTTGAAAACATAACTGTGGGGGTTTGAAATGTACAACTCTTAATGAGTCTTGAACTAAACAGATATTCTCCCTGGAATATCATTGTTTATTTTCTCATTTAACAACAGTACATACCACACTGACCAAGCTAAAAACTTTTAACAGAACTCTTTACAAGTTGTAAAGCTTTACAAAAGGCTATTTAGAATACCGACCGCAGTAAATATGCAAATGTTATGCTCGATACAAGTCGGCAGTCTGGCTCCAATTCACGCAAATCCACACGAAGAAAATATGCGGCAAAAATAGAGTCGACTATTGTTTTAAGGGCAGTGGTTGGACCAATATAGCAGGCCAAAAATATTTATGAGCGACAAATAGTAAATACATAAATAATTATAAGAACAAAAAAGAATTACACTGCACCAATGCAAAAAAAATTTTCGCACTCACATACATATAGGGGCAACCAAGAAACAGGCTTGTAGAGACAAACGTGTAGTTTTTTTAATTTTTCTCTACCATATACCATATATCATATATATACCATGGGCGGCAGACGTTAAACACATTAATTTCATGTGGTGATCAATAAAGAACAGTGGCAGTGCCATATCTTGAGATAAAAAAATATATTTCCTTAAAAATAGTTTTATCGAAAAAAAAATCAGAATCCGATTTCTAGACTATCAAAATACTGACAGAAATACTGTTCAGAGTGTATGCAGCGAAAAAAGAACAACACTGAATCCCTTGCAAAGTGCCTCATTTCACCTCCCTAGACGTTCAGCGCCGTAATGTTATCATAGATGCCAGAATACAAGCGACAAAGAAATTCAACTCTACAGGACGTAGCTAATTTTACCTAGAAGTTTTCATGCAGTTGTTTTCATTTGGTCATTCAGAGCTAACTTTAGGTGGTGTAAAACATGTTTTCAGGATAATGATTTTTGTTTTTGCGGTTTTTCAGACGTGTTGGGGGCGATAATCAAACACTTAACCCGTTTATTTAGCTGATTCTTAATGTTTAAAACAGAGGTGTTACGTGTTGGCTTTTGACGTTCGACATGAGCAAGTTTACAGATACTCGGAAGTGACTGGCCACTTTTAAGCTTGATTAAAGTTTGAAGTTTTGACGCGTGCAGCAACATCCGTTTTTCTTGCTAAACATCTAAAATCGGATTAAAAACGAATCGATCTGCTTAGTTAGTATAGATATCGATATTTCACTCGCATGGAATTATAATTAAACAAGCTTTTTTGCGAAGCAACAAAAACAAATTCGTCAAGCTGCTCTGTTAAAAACTCGAGTGCACAGTTTTACTTCTGTGAAAAGCGATGATCAGTCTTTTATGTTTCTCACTGTTGCTCGTTATTTTGGTATTTTACCAGTTACGTTAGTTTGGGATTGATCGATTTAGTGCACGTATGTGAAGCTAAAGGGTCAAGTTTGCTCTATGTTTTATGTTCTATGTTCTACATTCTACAGTTAGCGATTTTTGACCACCGTTACTGGCGAGTGCTCAATTACACCAATTGCGAAGCAATAAAGATATCTCCATGGTCCCATTAAGCTTATCAGGAAAAATTGCTTAATCTATTTTTAAAAACTTGAAACTTCAGTTTTGTGGTCGCAAATACTCGAAAACAAATGCTGAAAGATCAACCCTTGCGGCAGTCATAAAGGAAATCCATCAGAACAGATAAAAAATTCTGTTTTTTATTAATGCTTGATTTCAAAACTGTTTGCCGAAGGTGAAGTTGGTTTGCAACGCAAGCGGACACGTGAAAAACCCACAGATGTTGGGGAACGATTGGTACGGTATAATAACAAACATACGAAATACGCTTCGGGGTTAAAGCCTACACAACCAGTCCGCAACTGATTTTCCAAAAGCTCATGCAGACAATATGGCACTGGCAGAAAAACTTTGTTTGATAGAAAACCAAATGACCTAGCCCATAAACCTCTCATTCTATTTTGATGTAACAACAATGCTGTAGCTTTTTAGTATAATTATTATAAGAACTCGAATCCAAGGCAATATGAAATCCTTAATCTGTTTTCAAAATATAAGATTTGAATTGAGAAAGCACTTGTCATTTTGTAAATAAACTAGTCACATGTTACAAAGGAGATCTAGTATATTTAAAGAATATAAAACGTATTACTATTAATTCAAACTTTTGGATAAAAACTTTCATCTAACAGAAACCTTAGCTTCCAACGTTCTACAAGCATAAATTGAATTTCTAACTACAAAGCTCGCAAATGTCCACTAACTAGTACTAATGATAAAGCATAAATACACTTAAAATATAAAAAACACACTTAAACACGAAGCTTACAAGAGTAAATGATTATATAATATAACTCAAATTTTATGATAGTCGCAGTGAATAGTAAGCAGTTGAAGTGCCGAGCGTTTCTATGATGAAGTGCAAGCACTCGAAATGTCAGCTTTTTATACTAGTTACGATGATAATCATAAGCTTTTCAAACTCGGGGCTTAAGACTTGTTCGAATTATGCGTTTTCATTGTGCAAACACTGTTTAAGAATATAAGAGTTACTTTTTGAACATTTACAGAGAGCGCTTCTTTAAATATCGTGTTTTTCAACCATCTGTAAGTTTCTCTCATATACTGTGGAAGACTCCCCACTTAGAGCAAGTCACTCGTAATAAGACAAAACACCTGATAAAATCAATAGCACAAGAAAGGTTCTACAATTGGGGCGGTGAAGTTCGTTTAAGCTCTTTTTACAGGGATACGGGTACAGTTTTCTTCATAAGAATCAACCCTTTTTCCCCGAGTCTCGTGATTCTTAAAATTTTGAGCCTTATATAATTCTAAAATAATAGCTTCAAAATAAGTCCTCATTTTGTCAAAGCAGTGAAACCAGAGTGGTCGAGTGATTGAGCCTCAGTATAATTCTTAAAAAAGTCTTAAAATTTCTGAAATCTGAGCCTCATGATTCTTATAAAATAAATTATTATAAAAAAAGTGTGAAACAACTTTCGTTTCACCTTAAAAAATATGAAAATAGACGTTTCACTGACTCATTACATAAGTCGATTTTTACCCATCAATTTGAGTATTTCTCTATAGGCAAAAAGGCGGAAAATGAAGAACACTAAAACTTATTTAGTTCATATTATAACATTAAAGATCAAAACAATGATAGTGCGATTCGACCTTGGATCATTTCAACTTCACAAGGTGTAAAGAGAAAAACCTCAAAAGTTCATTTTTGATTTTGACCCACAAGATAAACATTTTCAGATGATGTTTTTAGTATCCTTGAAGCGAAAACCAAGTAGCTCTGACGGTAAAGTGTATTAGTAAACTAACTTGGCGCGACACGCTTTAATGACGGGATGACAGACGTGTCCAAGAACACGCGTGCGGACCATTTTCAACCACCCTTGCTGGGTAATCAATTGACACATCACAAAAAAGCGAAGTCAGGATCATATGAATCCAACTAAAAAGTTACACCATTAGTTTCCAAAAATATTTCACATTAATAAAATCGAGACAAACGAGTTCCGACCCACATCAGCACTCCGCCATATTTTATCAAGCCAGGGTCGATAATGAGTTTAAACTACAACGCTACCCTCAAACCTAAATAACATCGATAGTTTTTTAAAAAAAAAATAGTAATAATATATAAGAAAGGGTACTGGCTTCCTGAAATAACTAAAATGCTAAGCTATTCAAGAAGGAAGTTGAGGAAAATGATTAAGTAATTTATTGGCACAAAATTTTACATTAAAAAAATGAATATACATAGAACTAGAAGATGCTATTTTTAAAAAACAAAAATATGCAGAGCCGGAGAGGCAGAAACAAATGGTATAATTGTTCATGGTGAGCGATATAAATGTCAGTACTCCCTCATCAGATTTTCGTGAATTTTAACTTTGAATTGCTTCAGTCTAACAGATTTTAGAGTTTATTAAAATCTCAGTAATTGAGTTATCTTTCTGACTGAATTAACAAGTACCTCCCAGCTTCACAAGTACAACTGCCTCCTTTCTACCATTTCAAAATGCTGCTCCTCGATATATAAAGCAATAATAAATTTATATCGTTTGGCTTGTAGATTATATGACTTAGGAAACAAAGTGTGTTAATTTTAACACTACTTCACTAATAAAATGTCTTGTTATCAATATTTGGATGTTGTTAACAAGAACGCCCGCGGAGTCTAAATTGAAAGATACTTGTACAAATTTATGATAAGCAAAGCATATCACGAGAAAACAAAGTCTACATATAATAATCACCTAAATTTTCCTAAATTCATCTAGTCTATGTCTTTCTTGAGTTTACGCGCAACAACGCTCTAGTGTTAAGACTTAGTTATTACCCTGAGAGACTGCTTGTTTTCAGAACAAATTACACGGATTGATGGAATATCCCTTGTTTATACACTGTATTTTTATGATATGAAGAAAATACAAACAGGTTATAGTTTTATCCCGCCTTTTAATACCAGTGCTCACATTTTTTTTTTTACAAACTAAAATATAAAACACACTAACATGACAGGCTCGGTAGAGGACGATCAAATGAATCTATACAGAAATATCTTTGTTGTTCAAAACGCCCTCCGAGGTTATATTTTTAAATCTGTTTACTAGGTTAACATCATTCGTGTGAGGAAGAGATGCGTAGTTTTAAAAAGGACGCAGAAATCTCCAATTACAAAGACCTCACGATAGTAATTGTACAGCTCATTCTGTCAGACAGCTTGAGTGTCACATTACTACAGTGCCACGTGTTGGCACAACAAAATTAAAGACACCATACAATTCAAAGCAGACCTTTTTAAAAGCAAAGTTTAACAATGATAATGAAAAGTGAAATATTTTCTTTAATAACTTAACAACATAAAAAAAATTGAGCTGAATCTTGTCGGATACATAAAAACTTTAAAGTCCAATTACGCTAGCGCTTTAAATTGTTTCTCGTTGTAATCTAATTACTTAGCTTTTAAAAAAGTATAGCTGAAAGAAAACACGTGTTGTGGTTTTCGGTTTTGATCTATCAGGCAATATTTTGCTTGGTTTTTCCGAAGGTGCGCAACCAAACAAAGCTGATTTGCATGCGACCTTGCAGTTATCAAAACGTAATGTCGATTAGTTTGTAATATCATCTTGCGCAAAAAGGCTAGAATAGTTTGACACTGCATCGTATTTTTTGAGTAAAAAACGCAGATGTCAAGTAATGAATTGGCGCCTTTTAAGGTTACCTGCTTAGCTCTTTAAAAACATGATAACAGATTTTACCTTCCGGCTTTTAGCAGGCAGCACTTTGGCCGCAACTCAAAGTTATAACGGGACTCTCGTGGACAGTCTTTCTAGACAAATGTCTGGCATGATTTCTAACTAGCGTATACTTTACAAGTTGTGTTTATGCCAGGGTAACAATTTTTTTTTTATCGAAAAATTTTGTTTGATTTCAAGTTAGTTTTGTTTGCCGGAAGTTGAAAGGCTAAGATATTAAAGGAAGTTTTCAACAAAACTGATACAGTGCTTGTTCTTTTGTTAGTTTGGTCCGAGCTGGGTATCTACATAGTGATAATAGTACCATAAAACACTAGCCACATGTGATATTGAAACAAATATATATATATATATATATATGCATGCC
>JANCMA020314930.1:0-11947 GCA_024336925.2 Zoanthus solanderi | reverse complement strand
TCTTCTTCGACGGTGTCTAACTTAAAATAATATTTTCTACAACTGTTTCTTTAGAATACTTTTCATCTTCACTCCGAAGAAGGACTAACGTCCGAAACATTAGTGTTTTGCTTTCTTCTTCGGTATTAAATCGAGGTTGACACTAACTGTGTGCTGTTGTAATTTATGTCTTAAATCTAATCTCAGGAGGAACTTAGAAAACAAAAAGAAAAGGCTGAAAGGATTAGGCTTGAGTGGGAGAGAAGGCTGAACCCTAAGACCAAAGAGGACTTTGATTTGTTGTATGCAACCCTGGAAAGTAAGTGTTAACTGTTGTAACACAAATTGTAAATTGTTATATAGCTACAGTAAGTGTATTTTTGGCTCAAATGCGTGCTCTCGTTGGCTAAATCGTGGTCACGTGGATGAGTTTAAATCAAATGTTCCCCGACTGGTCAACATCTCGAAAATTATATTATAAAGCGTGTAACATCTACGTTGATAAGTATTTTTATTCCATATAATATGAACAAACCTACGTATAAAGAATCTCTCAAATCTCGAAAATTGTTGACCAACTGGTGAACATTGCTATCGCGCGTCACGTTTGAGAGCCAAAATATTTATTAATTGTGGATTATTTTGCTTATTCTATATAACAAAACACTTAATGACTGCTCCCTTGGAACAAATCTGTTTTGTTTCCTTCGTGAGCAGTCATTAAGTGTATACTGTCCACCTGCTTAGGACTGATTTATAGGACTTAATTATAATATAGATGGGACTTTTTACTATAGATAGGACCGTACGCGCGCTCTGATTGATTAGAAACCCATGTTTTATCAAATTAAAAAACATAGAAAATGCGTGTTTTATTATTTTTCCACCTCTAGAATCTATATTAAAAAGCAAGTAAATAAGTCTAAGCCGTGTATTAGACTGTGATAAACCACTCCGGCCATTTGTTTTGAGAACACTCGAGGAATGTAGAAACTCTTGCCTGCGGCTCGTGTTTTCTACATTTCCCTCGTGTTCTGAAATACCCGTCGCGTTTTATTACAGTCTAATACACGGCTGAGGCTTCTTTATTTTTAAGTAAAAACTATTATTTAGACCTATAAAACAGGTGGAAAAATCGACCTCGATAGAAACTTAAATCACAAAATCTAGTTTTTCAAAATGTCGACAATAACACCGGCCGGTCTGGGTTGTCATGTAGAAATACTCATGAATTTTAAATTTATGTATTTGTTTTTAAAGAGATTTGAAAAGACAAATTGGATGTCAAGACTGGTTTAACTGAAGTCTGGCAAATTTCACTCTCATTTACTCTAAAAGTGTTTTCGTCCTCTCGTATAATTACTTTTTAGTGCCTCATAATGAAATTCATACTTGACATAGATTATGTGCGAACGAAAAAGTATTTCAACTAATTTGACCTATTGTAGCAATAAATTGTGTGCAATTTTGTTATTGTGAGCGGTTGAGGTATACTCAGGATACCCACAGAACTACTGTAAATATTAACTGTAGGGCTCGACTGGTACATCACTCTGACTTATAGCCGGTCTGAGAAACAGGTAATCTTTTTCACCACTTTAACATGAAAAGGGCTTTATTGAGGAACAATTCTTCTTTTGCACTTAAAGCCATGTAAACGTAAGACACAAGTCCCGGCATGATTGTGAGTCGGTTGATTAGACATAGGAAGGAAAAGTGAATAGTGTTCTCGACAAATCGAAAAATACAGTTACAGTTTCTTTGTAAATTTTACTCCTTTTAACAATGACTTGATCAGTGGCGATTTGCCAACAACTTGGTTCCGTTTTGTACGCTTGCATTGCACTTTGAAGATTGAATGCAATCAATTAACTAGCTCAACAAATAAGGTAACTGTTATGAATTTACTAGTCGCGCGCTTGTAAATATTTGCTCTTATGTGAAATCTTAACAAATGCACAAAAAATTAGCGATATTAAACCTAATAAGCTGAATTAAATAGCTGTTCAAATGACCTTAACAATTAATTATCAAAAATACAAGCTGCTTGTCTGATGCACAAACTGATGGAAACTAACTTAATGAAAAAATACACTTACGCAAAAATGACAACAGCATGGCGAAAATGTTTCGTAATTTCAAGATAAACTATGTATCCACAGCAAATAGGGTGTTCAGAAAAAAACTATTAAGAGTATGAAAAGCTTTTGAATGGTGGTGAATTTATATAATCTCGAAGTTTAAGCTTCTTGCTTTAATTTCTTTCTGCAGAATGGAGAAAAGACGAAATGTCAAGAATTGACGAACTTTACTCTGGCCCACAGCGAAAAGCAGCATTAGTGGGACTCCTAGAACAGGAAGCTTATCTTATTGCCTCTATTGACAGACACAAACTTAAAGCAAATGAAGAAAATCAGGACAAAAGATTAAAGAACTTCTTGGACAAGGTAAAGATACTCTGAAGAAATCAAACTATAACTTTAGTGTAGTTGAATTTAAAATAAACTCCGTTAGTGTTGAGAATTTAGCTTGTCATGCATCCTTCAGAGTGTCAATCAAAGTGAATGTTGTTGAAATATCCATATCACCTAAAATGGTTTTTACTGATTTAGATAGAGTAAAAAAAGTGTTTAATAAGTTCTATATTAGATTTTTTTTAAACTTTAGTTCTTAGTTATAACAGCTCAAAGTGAATATTTTCGAAAAAATTCGGTTATGAAGAAAATGGAAACTAAGAACATGTTTGCCGCATCTACTAAACAGTGGTATAAAGATTGCTTTGCACGTCGTGAAAGAAAACATCATTTTTCAATGAAAGCTAAAATATCTTGATCGATTCTAATGTCAAGTGAAGGCATCGACTTTTCTTTAACGAGGTTCAATATAGAATGGAGGATGAAGCAAAAGAATATAGGAACTATATGAGTCTAGTAAGCAAGGCGCGCGCCTTTTTTTTCAAATTGTGCAAAATTTGAATGTTTGAGCCATTATAACTTCGGAACTAAAAGTTTAAAGCAAAATCTATTAACGATCTTTTTAAAGAACTTTTTGTGCTCTATCCGAATCCGACAGTAAAAGGCCATTTTGATGGTATAGGCACTTTAAATTCAACTAGGTATTTTAACTATTTAAACTGAACTAAAGTCACATCGATTTTTCTTGTTTCTGTGAAACAATTTTTCCTGCCTCCAATACTCTGAGCTGACTTTTACCCCATTATAACATGGTGCTCGCTACTCCTGGAATTCCTGTAAAACCCCTGGAATTTTGAAATTTTTTTCCAGTGCCCTTGAAACCTCTTGGAAAACAGATGATTTCCTTGTACTCCTGGAATACTCCTGGAATTTGTGGAAATGTTTTCTATCACTTTTATACAGAAACCAAAACCTGCAAAGTATCTGACTCATTATTGTATTTTATGTAAACTCCATTTCATTTGCTGCTACTGTGGCAGAAATTATATGATATCATTTTGATTTTGCCGAGAGAGAATTTGGGACTGGATCTTGGAAATATAAAGTTTTTACCCTGGAGAATTCCTGGAAAACTCCTGGAAATTTGCTGTCATCATTCAGTGACCACCATGTTATAAGCTTTAACACGTACCCAGGGAGGGTGGCACGGGTATAGCTACCCATAAACTTGCAGTGATTTCTCTATTGTACGATCCATTTCAAAAGTTAAAAAAAATTGATTTTTAATTCTTCAATTCGAAGGCTGCAGCTCCCAAAAGATGGAAAAGCTTTAACGGGAAGGTCACAGAAATGGATACACCATACACCATTCGCGCCCAGGAGCTGCGAGACATCTATAACACGCTTAGCATGAAGTACCTTACACAGGATGAAAGGTTAGACGTTCTACTTACATTGAAGCACACTGTGAAAGAACATGACTGCAAACTAACGCAGGAAATAATCGAGTTGATTGACAGGGAGGCTGATCTTCTCATGAGAGGGGTCAAGGAATCAAACCTAGAAGGTAATGTTTCCTAATCTTGAAAATTTTGTTCTACTGTAAATGTGTGCATAATTTTAATGGGCCTTTCATTCTATTTCACCCTTTTAGGAATTTCCTCTTTATGCAATAAACAATGAAAAATATCCCATGCATATCATGAATATCATATTCATTTCCCTACAAGAACAATTCTTCATAACCATTTTAAAAACAATGCTGTTTTTGTTCATGATTGTAAACATGAAGTTAACTGATTTTCTTTGATAAATTATTTTCCTAATCAGTATGCAACCGAACAAATAAACTTTAAAAGATTTTGTATTGAACTGTCTAATTTTACATTTGTTAAACTTATTACCTGTTGACCGCTTTTCTCTTTAATCTTATTAGAATAAAATCGAGAAGAGACTTATTAAATCGTACGGAAAAAAGTTTAAGATTCATTGGTGCCATTTTAAACTAGCTTTTTCTGATTAACTTAAATTCAATTTTGTGTAATTTAACGATGGTATTTGCAGGTCTCATTTCACCTTGTGCTTGTAAGCAAGCCATAGACCCTATGCAAAAATGGCGGCGATTTTAGTATTTTTTTGTCTACATTCAAATTAGCTGTACTAGCCTCGTTTGTGGTAAGATATTCTTTTGAAAGTTTAGCTCAAGAACGAGACAGTCTAGTAAGGCTAATTTGAATGCAGGCAAAATAGTATTAAAACCGTTGCCATTTTTACATAGGATGTCTATACTACCAGTCTTTTCCGTTGAAAAAGAATAGAATTATACATAGATCTATGTTATGACGCAATTATAAGCAGTGGTAATTCGTATTCCTATAAAGCGTTAAAGCTATATACTCGAATGTTAAAGGTTGAGCGTAAAGTTTAACAGGAATAAATCCTAAGCTTTAACACGTGATTTTTAGCCCTATTGTGGAAAGACTACGTATAAGAGTGACATAGTGGCTTTGCCTAATCGAGGCAGTAGCCAGAGTCGATATTTTGTCAGTTGGCCAGTTTTTTATGCCCAGTAAATATCCGTCTTTACCCGGTACAATTTCATTTACAATACAGCTCGATATCAATTTTGCGTTGATTTTTTTTTTGCTTCATTCTTTCTCCACTCTTTCCTACAGCAACAATTAAAATTTTTGTTCGTAACCCTGTTGAACTGCCAAGTTATTGTGGTTGAGTCACTTGTTTCTCCAGCAAATAATGTTTTGTTAGAGTTGCTGTGCTTCCTTTAAGATACTATTTTTTTTAAATTTAACAATTATTTGCTAAAGGCGAAATGAATATCTGAGTGGTGAATATTCGTTGAGGGGAATATTCACCACCTAGATATTTACTCAGCCTGAGGCGAATAATCGTTTTAGGAAAATTACTTAGGGTTTGTTGTTGTAACCATTCTGTCAATTAAGGAAAATTTGTGCAAAATTTTATTTTTTGTTGTCATTTGATTAGTCGTGCGTATCAACATCTGAAACGTTTCCACCCGGAATTTTGTCTTTCACTAATTAACACAGTTGTCAAACTGATATTTTGTTGCCTTTGAAAAGTATTATCCCAAATTTAGTTGCATCCTTATTTCATTTCAAAATAGCGTTTTCCTTCAATTTGAAAATTTGTTTTCACGCCGGCTAAAGTCACCTCTCGCGAAATGATTATAGCTGGCATAATACGTAAGCTTCCACCACTGAGAGCACCGGAATCTCTATTATGACCTGAGTAATTTTATTAAATCTTATTATTATGAATTGGTAGGTAAGAATATTTTGCTTATTTGAGCCGTGATCAACTCGTGCAGTTTCAATTGTACTGCTTTCCTTTTGTTGTAGGTTTGAGGAAACGTATTTCCACGTTGTTTTTACAATATTGTAAGACACCGCTGTTCAATCCAGAGGCTGCTAAACTAATCAAAGTAGGTTTTGTGTCCTTCCTTTTTTTATTGTGTTCGTTTTATTTTGACTCATGGATACTCCGTGGGAGTTGCACTGCGTTATAGCTGGGACTTTCTTATTTGAATAAAATGTTGTGCAACAAGTGCATTTGTTAAAAATCCCCCAGCCGGCTTTACCCGGTCAAACGATCTAAACCAGTTCTAGCCGCTTTCTTGGCGAATTCTCGTGCCATAACCAAAAACCAGTTGTAGCCAGGCTTAACCAGTTCTAATCGGTTTCTTAGCGAATCATTGTGCCATAATCGAAAGATTAGTGTTTTAATAATTGAATAATTATTAATAAAGATTTTTTATTACGTTTTTTGTGCAAATGTTGTAATTATAATTTATGATAAGGCAAAGGTTGTTTTTTCTTGCAGTGCCTTGATCCGCATTGTTTACCATTTTAGGGAAACTTGTTCTCCCTTATACTCTGCCATTTAAATACTCTTGATTTCGATTCTTTGATTGTTTTATAAAAGTTCGTTTAATTGTTCGAAAATTTAAAGAACTGAGAAAAACAGAGGGAAACGAGCCGTGACAGGAATTTGAACTAATTGCCTGTGGAGGATGCTAGTTTTGCTCTTACTTGTAGTTCTACTTGTGTGTAGTATCCGTGAGTTGTCTCAATAAGACGTTTGATAATATGAGCCAGTGGAGGATGCTAGTTTTGCTCTGACTTGTAGTTCTACTTGTGCGCAGTATCCATGAGTCGTCTCATTGAGACTTTTGATAATATGAACCAGTAGAAGATGCTAGTTTTGCTGTGACTTGTAGTTCTACTTGTGCGCAATTATCCATTAGTCGTCTCATTGAGACTTTTGATAATATGAACCAGTAGAAGACGCTAGTTTTGCTGTGACTGGTAGTTCTACTTGTGCGCATTTTCCGTGAGTCGTCTTATTGAGACCTTTGATAACATGAGCCAGTGGTAGATGCTAGTTTTGCTCTAAATGTAGTTCTGCTTGTGCGCATTTTCCGTGAGTTGTCTCGTTGAGACCTTTGATAATATGAGCCAGTGGTAGATGCTAGTTTTGCTCTAAATGTAGTTCTACTTGTGCGCATTTTCCGTGAGTTGTCTCATTGAGACTTTTGATAACATGATCCAGTGGAGGATGCTAGTTTTGCTCTGACTTGTAGTTCTACTTGTACGCATTATTTGTAAGTCGTCACATTGAGACTTTTGATAAAATGAGCCAGTGGAGGATGCTAGTTTTTCTTTGAGTTGTTGTTCTACCTGTGCGCAGTATTTGTGAGTCGTCACATTGAGACTTTTGATGACATGAGTCAGTGGTAGAGGGTAGTTTTGCTCTAAATGTAGTTCTACTTGTGCGCATTTTCCGTGAGTCGTCTCAATGAGATTTTCGATAACATGAGCCAGTGGAGGATGCTAGTTTTGCTCTGACTTGTAGTTCTACTTGTGCGCAGTATTTGTGAATCGTCTCATTGAGATTTTCGATAACATGAGCCAGTGGAGGATGCTAGTTTTTCTCTGACTTGTAGTTCTACTTGTGCGCAGTATTTGTGAGTCGTCACATTGAGACTTTTGATAATATGAGCCAGTAGAAAATGCTGATTTTGCTCTGACTTGTTGCTCTACTTTTGCGCAGTATCCGTGAGTCGTCTCATTGAGACTTTTGATAATATGAACCAGTAGAAGATGCTAGTTTTGCTCTGGCTTGTACTTCTACTTGTGCGCAGTATCGGTGAGTCGTCTCATGGAGACTTTTGATATTATTAGCCAGTAGAAGATGCTAGTTTTGCACTGACATATATTTCTACTTGTGCTCAGTATTTGCGAGTTGTCTCATGGAGACTCATTATAATATATGAGCCAGTG
This sequence comes from Zoanthus solanderi, assembly GCA_024336925.2. Taxonomy (NCBI): domain Eukaryota; kingdom Metazoa; phylum Cnidaria; class Anthozoa; order Zoantharia; family Zoanthidae; genus Zoanthus; species Zoanthus solanderi. Next base: position 4,236 of record JANCMA020314930.1, on the reverse strand, counting down.
GAAGATGCTAGTTTTGCTTTAAATGTAGTTCTACTTAAGTGCTGTATCTGTGAGTCGTCTCTTTGTTATTTTTGGTTTTGTACCTTAGCAGTTTCATTCACTGTTGGTGGATTGTTATCTCTTAGGTGCCACAGGATCCAGCTGTGTTACGGAAAAACATCTATTTCTGTCCTAGTTGTAACTCGTACCTTCCATCAACCGAATTTAAACTATCTTCTAATTCAAGGTAAGAATTAAGACTTGGTTTGCAGCATTTTTAAATTTGCTTCGAGCTAATATCTTCCAGCAAGGCATGGCTGTTATTTTCAGTATATGTAGATCTTTGATTCCCATTTCATATCGTTTCACTTCAAAGGTTATCCAGGGCTTGTACGGTTCCTGGAAAACCTAGAAAGTCCTTGAAAAATGAAAATTTGAATTCCAGATTTGGAAAACCTCGAAAATGGGTATTGGTTCTGAAAAGTCCTGGAAAATAAACATTTTCATGGATAATATCTATTTAAGTAATTATCTTTATGAAATTATTCTCTTGCGTTTTCAGTTTTCTGGGCTAAAATATAGCAAAAATATTGCAAGATTCTATTTCAAATGCTGCAGCGTTTATGTTGTTATCATAGTTTGTCCGTGCTCTTCAAATGACTAAGAGGATTGTTTCTGATTGGTTCTTTGCTTTCAGTCTAAGAATTCCAGACCTTGATTTTTGTAAAATTTGTTTCTGGATAGTCCAGGAAAAGGACCAGATGTGTACGAAACTTGTGAACACGTTGGTTGACTTTCAAACAATCCCATGGCTGGTTCTAAATGTTTATTATAACGATGTGCTTAAGAACAATTATCATTTAAAAAATTTATTCATTGTAACTAAAAAAGAGAATGCAAATAAACATGTATTGTATTGTATTATAATTTTGACCTTTTTCATATCGTCCGAGTAGATCTGTAAGATTAGTTTAACAAAAATGACGATACTTTTTAAGTTTGCAAACTGACATGTTTCAGCAGTTACAACTGCCATCATCAGAGTAATAAAAGAGTGAGTGGATACAAATTTGTAGTGAACGGTAATTAACATAAATACTAATAAGAAAGTCTAGTCTTTATGTTAATTACTGTTCACTACAAATTTGTATCCACTCAGTCTTTCATTACTCTGATGATGGCAGTTGTAACTGCTGAAACATGTCAGTTTTCAAACTTAAAAGTGTCGCCATTTTTGTTAAACTAATTATAAAATACACTTGCTATTATCACGTTCTTTCGGTAAGATCTGTAAGAATGCAGTTCAGTAGTTTTTAATGGCTGAAAACTGTAGACGTTCTGAATGTTATTGTAGACTTAACTTGTTGTGGCCACTTTTAGTGTGGCCATTGTGTCTAGTCTTAGTTGCTGCAAGGATGTACGTGTTGTCTAGGCTAGGCTGGAGTTTTTTGTCATTTTAAACATAGTTTATACGAGCAAAGTTTCTTTAGTACATTTTGCTCCAAATAAATGTGTTTGTGTAAATGGGAAACAGTTTTCTTCGGCAAAGTTTACATTGGCAAAGTTTATTTGGCAATGTAAATGGTTTACTCAGGCAAAGTTTTCTTTGACAAAGTTTATTTGGTATCAAAGTGCACTACTTCTAAACCAATATGTATTGGTAACTTTGATACATCATTTACACGGACGTCGCTTCCGATATAGCAAAGTTTCTGTGGCAAAGATAAGCTGGCATGCCAGTTTTTTAGCAAATAGATTTGCCGTAGAAATTCCACCTTTACACGGGCACATTTTCTTAGTCAAAGTCATCTTTGCAAGAGAAACTTTGCTTTTGTAAACTACGCTTTATACTAAAACCCAGCTTCAGGTAAACAAATAGCACACCAGCGTTGTATTTGAAGGAACATTCAGTACTTTCTGTTGTTTCAAGATGTTCGGTAGTTTGTAGTTTCCGTGTAGTTTTGAATTTTGAGATATGAAAAGATTGAATAGTCACAAAGTCCATGAACTACCAACTCAATGACTGGCGTCCAGTTTCTCAAAATCCAATTAAAACTGACTCAGGGTTAAATATTTAACCCATGTTTTTTGCTTTCAACCAATTCGGAGAAGGATTTGAGTTTTAGTTTTGGAATTAACAAGTTTTTTCTTTGAAAAACCATAAACGTGTTTTCTAAGACAATTAATTGCTTCTTTATGTTTTGCCCAACCCAGGGTTAAAGCTGACCAGCGTTTTAATCAATCAATCAATCATTAATCAATCAATCAATCAATCAATCAGTCAGTCTGTTAGTCTTTCAGTTAATAAATCAATCAGTCAGACAGTCAATTAATCAATCAAATCAATCAATCAATCAACTTTAATGAACGAGGATAACACATAACAGTTGTATCTGATAAGGTAGTGGTCCTCAACTCAGCCCAGTTGAACTTATCAGCTTTGCCGGAGTTGTCTCAATTTCGTGTGTGTACACGGCGATTCACTTTATTTATTTTAACTGGTTTTGTTTTTCAACTTCTTCAGAGCTGTTGGTAGATGTCGGCGATGTTTAAAGTTGGACAACGATGCACGTTTGCGCCAAGATTTAACTCAGTACGGCGTCATGCTGAAGGAACTGCGACGTGTCGAGGAAAATTACGGAGATGGTTCAAGAATTTCTTTCTTGTTACAGGTATAAAAGTATATACTTTACCGTTGGGGAAATCGTTTGCAAGCCTTGCGTCGTTATTGTGATACAATCCCTTACCCAGTCTCATTTCACCTTCGTGAGTAGAATGAGTTAGAATGGGTATGAGTTAGATTGTGATAGAGTTATACTGCGGTTTTAGCAACTGCTTTATGAACAACCTTCGCGGTTATGAATGCAATTTAAGTAGTTCTGGATCATTTCTCAATATTTAATCGGCCTTATTGTTTAAAGCTTCACTTGCTAAGATTTCAAGCTTGATTTACCAAAAGGATCGTTTTGTCAACCCGAGCTTTTGTGTAGCAACAACGGATTCTACCCAAACAATGGTCCGAGTTGATCTACGGTGCAGTCACGTTTTTCTAAGCTCGACTAGTTTGAGGAAAAAAGTTATTTAATCATGCCTCCGAAGCCTAATTCTGCTGTGAAGCAGCTTCAACAACAAAATTATAACATAAGGAAAGAAATGGAGAAGTTAAAGCAGGAATTTGGTACTATGCAGGATTCTTTGAAAACTCATGAAGCGGCCGCCAGTAATGGCGGTCAAGGGACAGATAAAGAGACATTAGCCACTCTGGAATTCATGGGTCAAGAATATGACGACTTAACTTCCTTCAGGGCAAAAGCTATGAAAGACCTAGCGGCAATGAACAGTCGCCTACAGTCTCTTTGTGAAAGGATGGATGAAATGGATACTGCTCTTGACGAGCTAGTAAACTACAGTTATGGTTTCAACGTGAAATTGATTGGGGTCCCTGAGCTCGATCCTGACTCGAAAGAATCAGCGAAAGAAACGTCAAAGCTTTGCATCAAGATTTTTAATAAAATGGGAGCTGTTGTTTCGCTAAATGACATTGATATAGCTCATAGGGTTCCGAACCGTTCATCCGCTACAAACCAACCTAAACCAATAATCTGTAAATTTGTTAGACGCCTTGCAAGGGATGAGGTCATGTTTCGACGAAAAGAAATTTCCTCTGTAGATCCCAGTGACGTTGGGTTACGTGACTCTGCAAACTTCGGCGGCGCAGTACTCCTAGATCATTTGTCCCCGAAAATCCAAGCGCTTCTGTATGAAGCGAAGAAATTCAAGGCCAGATTCAGCTACGCGTTTTGCTGGACAAAAAACGCCACAGTGTATCTTCGACATGATGAGAGCAGTCGAGTCATTAAAGTTAAGGATATGGCGTTTCTACAGGATCTCATCCACGAGGAGCTTGAAGCTCTGTCCTAGATAAGTAGACATATATACTTTATTTATTTATTTGTTTTTTATTTATCTGATAGAAATTTCTCATTCAAGTCCACCGACGAACAATTCAATAAGTCTCTCTTGCGTGAATTGCCTTATTATGGAGATAGTTTGATTACTATTCACGGTCAATTTAACAATCTTATTGACATGAAGATTCCTACAAAAAGGTATCTAGAGCGTCTTCCTAGCTTTCATGATCTGGATTTGTTTGATTTGAATAGCAGTAATGGTATTGATCCAGATCTGAATGATATTTGTAAACCTATCCGATGTAGGTACTTTTCGCCTGCTTCTTTTGCGTCAGCCCGCCCAAAA
>JANCMA020314825.1:0-11948 GCA_024336925.2 Zoanthus solanderi | reverse complement strand
GTTTTTTATTTATTATTATTATTATTATATATTTTTTTCTTTTTACTTTCTTATTTATTCACTTTTTCTCTGTCAAGTGTGTGCTAATTTTAACACGTTTAATTTCAAAGAGTTCTGGCTGCCCGGCTTGTATAGCCCCGTATGGTTATTCCGGGTAGCCAGCACTTTGTCACATTTTAATTTATCTTTGTTATTATAATGTACAATCCAAGGTGGAATAAACTATTGTAGTTGTTGTTGTTGTTATAGGTACTTTAAAGGGACTGGGTCATACGATTTTGTTGTTTTGGGTCAATTTTTCGCTATCGATACTTATTGGTTTTACTTATGCAAAAAATGTTCCTGATACACTGTGAGGTGAATATCTAATAAGGAGTAATGAGTTTTTAGGTGTATTTTTGTTGAGATAGCGTCAAAACTTAAAAAGTTTAGCCTAAAGTTTTCAAGTTTCAATCCATTTCCATCCTTGCCATCCACAGCAACAAATGACAGGAAACAGAATAAATGTCATAATATAATCTTATACAACAAACGTGGACCATTACTTTTGGAATTCAGTTGAGGGCAAGACATATTTGGGATTTTAAAAGAATGCTAAAATAGAATGACACAACCCCTTTAAACTAAAAGTGAAGAATAACTCGTAACTGCTAAACACACTTTCACTATTAAAAACTAAGGTAATAAAAACACAGTTATATTACAAAACAAACGTTTTTGCTTAACAAAAATGAAACACGTTTTTGTTATATTTTAATAAAACTGTGTTTTTATTGCCTTAAATTTTAATAATTTTTATCATGATGGAGAATTCAATTTTAAACACTTTCACTAGATTAAGATTGTTGATGAAATACCCATGTATCTCCTATTTAAAACTTTGTTTAGTTATCTTCACATCTAATAAAAACATCTTTGTATATATAATATAACTTTTCCGCACTTTCTCTTTGACTTTATGTTTCATTCAACGTTATAATATAGATAGGACCCTAGCTACGCGCGCTCTGATTGGTCAAAAACCCAGGTTTAATCAGAGTATAAATCATGTGATTTTACAGTATCAGTTAGTTGTCGAAATTATTTTCTTCTCATGTTTATAAATATGAAAAAACTCGAATCTATAAAGGCTGAAATAAATCGAATCCCCAGAGTAAAGTGACAATGGCACAAGTTTCATTCAACAAAATTATCCCTTTAAACGAAAAACAGCTTTTTCAGAAAATATTTGAGCAATAATCGCGAAACTTCACATCTGTAATTCTTTTTTATTCTTTCTTCATATGCGAGTAGTATTTGCGATCAGACAAACGCAATTCTTTCACAAGATTGCTGACACAATTTGAGGAAAACTCTTATTCGAGATTGATATTGTTGGACAGACGAGGTTCCCTTTAGATAAAACAGTCAAATATCGTAACCTACCTATATCGAAACCCGGAGCCTGTTCTAAACAAGCCGCCAACACTTGCTTTACGTGCATGTGGCAGTTTCTCAAGCCTGTTAGAAAGGGTCAGAGAATTGTGTTTTACAACAGGAAAACTAAAATAGTTAACTTAGCATGATTGAAGTTGTTGTTAAAATCTTAGCCTATCAAACACATGGTCCGGCGTACCAGGCCAGATTATACCCAAAACAAAAGAAGGAAAGTGTATCAAAACCCAATATTAACCCTTTCCGTCCCAGTTGTATTGTTAAATTCTCCAAACTTAGGCCCATATTTTTCAATTTCATATTTTGTATGTGTTATGTAAGGGAAAGGTGGGTATTGATGGGTATTTTATCTCTTGCTTTTTTCAAATCATCTCTTTCACATAATACAATGTCTTGTTTTAAACTCCGTTTTAACGCTTTCAATCCCAGTAAGTTATCAACACCCAACTTCTCCTTATATAACACATACAAAATAAGACATTTGGTAATGAGAAAATGAGAGTTGATCAAATGAAGCAAACTACTGAAGATTAAAAACAAAATTCTTGCAAATTTGTTTAATGAAAAGTATGAGCTCAAGTTGGGAGAATTTAATAAGACAACTGGGACTGAAAGGGTTAACTTCCTAAAGAATAATATCTAGTGGTCCTAGTGCCCATCTTAGTGGCTTCAGGTTTTCGATTAGTACACATGAGCTATCTATACTTAAGAAAAACATCTTAAAGAGAAAGCCATAAAGAATGTGATAATAGCAAGTGTATAATTAGTTTAACAAAAATGATGGCACTTTTAAGTTTGAAAACTCATATGTTTCAGCAGTTACAACTGCCATCGTCAGAGTAATAAAAGACTGAGTGGATACAAATTTGTAGTGAACAGTAATTAACATAAATACTAATAAGAAAGCTACATAAATATTAATAACCAAAATTTCAGGTTGGTATGTTTGACCTGGTGATTTAAAGAAGTCTTACACCAATTAATATGTAGTGCCTTTTTATTTGAGGAAAAAAATATGCACACCTCTGCCAAACATGATTAAGATAAAAGAGGCACAACATATTAACTGGTGTAAGCCTTCTTTAAATCAACAGGTCAAACATACCAACCTGAAATTTTGGTTACTAATATTTATGTATCTTTCTTATTGGTATTTATGTTAATTACTGTTCACTACAAATTTGTATCCACTCAATTTTTTATTACTCTGATGATGTCGTAATTTTTGTTAAACTAAAGCCATAAAATTTTAAATTTACATTGTTAAGACCTGAATTAATTTGGATCTTTCAACTGAAAGGATGCTCTCAATGTTCACAGCTGACTCTTGACAAGAATTTTCAAAGTTCACTTGGTTTTATTAATTATATTCAACCCCATCTCGCATATGCAATAAATAATTTTGTACTCATTGGCACAGCACACGTTCCTGTTTTCCATTTGACACGTGTCAAAGTCAGTTGAAGAGAATTCATTTGGCTAAATTATCAGACACGATACCATAAATATATCATGCCTAGTTGCCAAAGTAATTTCAAAAACAGAAGGTTATATATTGCTTACCTGAAAAACGCATGGTGCTCTATACAGCATTTCCATAAGTGTTTACATGCCGATTTATTGCTCAAATGGAAAACATAGGTATACTCCATATCCTGTTGTTTAGTAAGATAAAAGAAAGGGGTAAGTTACGGTCCGCATAATTTGCAACTGACCAGCCTGCGAAAAATCAGTACTCACATTCTTTGCCTCCACAGTAAGAAAAAACGTTTTCCCTTTGAAGTCAATCTTGACGATCTTTGGCCTAAGGGAGAATGAAAGACACCTGTCAGATGAAGGAAATTCAGCTCAACTTTTAAAGGATCATCGTCATTATCATCTTTATCACCTTCGTTCTAGTCGACATCATCATCTTCAACAAAACCATCATTATCATTGTCGATGTCATTGTCGACATCATCATCGTCGACGTAATCCTCCTCATTATCGACGTCACCCTCATCATCGACGTCATCATCCTCATTATCGGCGTCATCCTCCTCATCATCGACGTCATCATCCTCATTATCGGCGTCATCCTCCTCATCATCGACGTCATCATCCTCATCATCGACGTCATGCTTCATCGTCGACGTTGTCCTTGTCACAGTTGTCGTCATAATCATCAAAAATCTCAATAATAAAAACTGTCTGTTGTTATGACGGAAACGATTACTTGTCAAAATTTCTAAAAAATGAATTTTAAAAATACATCTTGCCCCTTGCGTATAACTGCGGATCACTTGCTATAGATAACTCATTTGACAAATCAGAACTATGTTTTAAATGTGATCTTGAAAAACTTGTTATTTTCACTAATAAAAGACCATTACCATATACCTTTAACACGCTTTTTTATTCAAATTTTTTTCATTGACGATTATGTATTAAAAAAATATTGCACAAGCTCTTGAAGATAAAATTCTATTTTGAATTTTCTGCTTTTAAAATCTCTCATTCGTAATGTTCACCTGTTTAAGACTGGCTTTTCAACATTCAAAGACTTCATCTTTACCTTTGCACGCTTATGTAATAACCTCTATATAGCAAATGGCACTTAAATACTTCACACTACTTTAACATAATAAGAACTTGACTCACCATAGATAGGTGCCAACTTTGGTCTTATTCTTGTAAACAACAACTCCGGCAGGTTTTAGGGCAACAAAATAGTCTACAAAATCCTCTCCCTGATGGGTGAGAAGTGAATATCAATTAAACACAGCAACGTTTTTTTTTGAGTGTACATGCAGGGTCTGCAGAGCATTTTAACACTGGGAGTGGGGGTAGGGAGAGGAATGTCAAAATCAAACCATTAGATCCTTGACTAAAGAGACAGGAGTTCCTTGAGCCACTGTAGCACAGTGGTTATAGAAGTGATATGTAACGTGGATAAATCAGCAACCTACCCTAATCAGTCACCGATTGGTCGACTGTGAGCAAAGGGTCAAATTTCTAGGTACTGAATGTCCCCTCTAAAGGGCTATGATGGGGTACTGAATGGTCCCTCTAATAAGGGGTACTGAATGGTCCCTCTAATAAGGGGTACGGAATGGTCCCTTGAATAAGTGGTACTGTATTATCCCTCGAATACGGGGTCCCTCTAAGAAGGGATACTGCATATATAATCCCTCTAATAAGAGGTTCTGAACTTGCTCTTTAATTAGGGGTACTAAGCGGTCCATCGAAGAAGGAATACGGTATAGTCCCTCTAGTAATTACTTCTTTATGGTCCCTCTAATCGAGGATAATGAATAGTTCTTTTATTATTTGAAAAGCTTGCAAAATCTGACTTATTCTCAAGACGCTCACGCTTCACTTACTTTCACAGGATGTAAATCTACTCCGTACATTTCCAGCCATTTGATTTTATCAAGGTACATTATTTCTGCCACAGAAGGAACCAAACCACTAGTAACAAAATAAAACAAAAATATTAGTAATGCCACAAGAAAAGGTCGTAGAGAAGAGGTAAAATTAATGAATGCTACACCAAGTACCCAGAGAGGAACACTAGGACTAAAATCTTGAGAAAAGGACGTAGAGGAGAGCTAACACTAATGGCTGCTACACCAAGTACCTAGAGAGGAACTCTAGGATTAATATCTTGAGAAAAGGACGTAGAGGAGAGCTAACACTAATGGCTGCTACACCAAGTACTCAGAGAAGAACTCTAGGATTAAGGTCTTGAGAAAAGGTCGTAGAGGAGAGGTGAAATTAATGACTGATACACTAATCCCCAAAATTTGTTAAGACACTGTTCAATTTTTCAGGATTAAAACATTAAATTAGCAGTTAGTTCAACTACAGAAAAGTGTGTTGAGAGTATTAAATGTAGCTTGTCATATTTGACTAAAAAAGCGCTCATGCTCTCGCTCAAACAAATGTTTTTGCACGGGACTGGAGTGTTTATTATTGTCACGTAGCAAGTCAATTCTTGTTTAGATCTTTTGTTTTGATCACGCGGTGACCCTTTGTGTTGTGTCTATTGTTTGCAATTGATATGGTAAAACGCGCCCATCAGTTTTGCCTCTTTTGCTACCGTCGTTGTACGAGTAAGTTGGTCCTCTGTACTGGCCGAAGTTTAGCCACGCCGGCTTTGCCGAGGCCAGGACAGAGGCCAACAAAACCAATAAAGTAAATATAATAAGTTAAAAAAGGAAGAGCCAAGCACCCCATGACATTACTATTGTTTATTATTACTGGAAATATTTATTATTAAATCATTTTGTTAGAAAATGAATGCTTGGTGTCACTTTAAAAACTTCGCTTTAATGCAGGGCACACGTCAATCCAAAACTAACCGGACCATTTAACATGGTGCTAACTGACTGATGATAAGAAAATTCCACGAGTTTTCCAGGAATTCTCCAGGGTAGAAAATATATTTTTTCACGACCCAACCCCAAACTCTACCTTGCAAAAAACATAACGAGTAACTACGCCAACAAAACAACTGTGAGGTTCTTCAGCTTTCCAGCCGAAGTAAAATGTGAGAAAAAAAACCCTAGAAAAAATCCTGAAATTGCGTCAACATAAAATTCAAAAATTATAATCATGAGTTAGATGCTTCTGCATTTTTTGGTTTCTTTATAAAACTGCTCAAAATTTTCGACAACATTCCAGGAGTTTTCCAGGAGCTTAGAGAAATTATCTGCTTTTCCAGGAGTTTTCCAGGAGCTTAGAGAAACTATCTGCTTTTCCAGGAGTTTTCCAGGAGCTTAGAGAAATTATCTGCTTTTCCAGGAGTTTTCCAGGGCCCTAGAAGAAAACATTTCAAATTTCCAGGAGTTTTCGAGGAATTCCACGAGTAGAGAGCACCATGATTAAACAAAACTTCTATGGATGGTTTAGAAAACTTTTATGATGGCAAGGTTTGTGTAATAAGTAAGAACCATATCTTTCAACCACAAGTTTTTGGGTTTGATCCATGGCTCTGCAAAGATCTGAAATATTTGTGTGAACTTTTTTCCACCAAAACTCACTCAATTTTTCATCCATACCGTGTTGGTAATCAGAGTATCAGCTTCTGCTGGGAGCTAATCTACGAAGGAGTACTGACCCATACAGGGTAGCCAAAGGCTCTCATCTGCTTAACATTACAGAAACCAGAGATAAGCCCCAGCTCCATGGGCCACTAGGCTCGCAAAGAGTTGAGCAATTGCCCATCCCTAAACTTTGACCAGTTTTGTTACTGCAGGGGGGTGGATTGGTGGGTGGTCACTCATTCAACCTGGTATTTAATCTCAGCACCTTGGTTACGAGCACATACACAGAAGCCCTTGTTCTTTTCTGCATAATTCGATGCAAAAGTTAAACCGGTGAATAAGTTAACCCCTGTATTTTTAGGGATAAAACAAACTTAATCAAACTCCAGTGTATATATAGATCAACCGTTAAAATCGCTCTAACTGTTCTTAAAAGTCTTATAACTTTGAGTCTTTGGGGGAAAAATGACTTTCATTGAAAATAAAACTGTGACTGAACCAGGGCATAAAAAACAGAAAGTGTGATTCATAAACACAGTGATAAATCGTTTACTTCTGGCTTAAGTTGCGCCTCTCTACAGCCTCAATGACTTATGAGCTTGGTTTTACTGGTCTAAAGCTACGTTTTCATTTACTTTATATTAACAAAACCTAAACACAAAAAAAAGTTTAAATGAATGGCCTTTGATTTGTTTTACCTTTCTTGTTACTTATTGCCTTGTTACTCCTTGGAGTCAGCGTGGCTCAGTGGTCAGAGTTGGGGATTTGAATGCGGAAGACCCGGGTTCAAATCCCTGACTAAGACTACTGAATGAATTTGTGCTCGGTGGAGTCCCAGGATCAAAGTCGCCACGCTTTGTAAATAACCAACTGGTTTGTCTCCTACCAGTTGGGATCCTTAACTGGGAGAGAAGGGAATTTTAGCATGACACTAAAAAGCCCCTTTAGGGAAGTTGCCATTCATATTTTTTTACTCACTAGCGAGTGTAGAATATAGGCCAGGGACTATAAATTTTCATTTTACACGATCTTGGGCTCTCCTCTCAAGTTATCGCCAGCTATAACCTTCCTTTCTATTTCTGCCTCTAAACTTTTCCTAAAGGTGTTCCTTGGCCTGGATTGCCGAAGCTTTCCAGCGGGGTTCCACATAAGAGCCTGTCTAGAGATGTGTTATTTGGGCTTTCTCTGCGTATGGCCGATCAACATCCATTTTCTTCTGCATATCGTACGGACTACAGGCTCCTGGTTGGTTGGTTGCTCCTGGTTGGTTGTCTCCCAAAAGTCCCAACAATGTTTTTGTAATCCAGGTTTCTGCACCATAGAGCAGTACTGTTTTGACATGTGTTGAAGATGGGGAGTTTGGTTGACGTTGCGATTTCCGTCGATTTTCAAACCTTCTGTAAGATGCTGAGAGTTTCTCTGGCCTTTCCAATTCTTGCCTTGACGTCATCATCCGTATCTCCACTTGTACTCACAATTTATAATTCAAGATATCTTTTTGGCGAAAATTTTAAGTCTTGAGAAATTCGGTAAATGAAACTTGTTTCTTAAAGTTTCTTAATAATAGTTTGGGGCTCATTCAGTTTCCTGTTACAAACATCAGCATCTTGGCGGCCAATAACAAAATTGGAAACTGAAATACAGGTCAGGTCTATGATAACCTTTTATTTTGCAAGCACAATCTTAACAACATGAAAAACGTCTTCATTGTCGGGAACTGGGTCTGAAAATACTTTATTATGCAGAGTAATGCTTAGTCCAGTCATAAAAATGGAACACTGTAATAGAGTTACGCTAGGAAACATCTAGAATAATATAGAGTTACTGTGGGTGACTCAAATTACAGTGGATTAGACACTGTAATCCTAGTGAGTAAGCATGTTATTTTTATCACATATTATGTCACGATTCTATTTTGGGTATACATATGTAATCATAAAACTAACATAAATTGAGTGAAAATTATACAGCATTATGTATTCGGTTGTGAGATCTACTAACATTAGCATTAAAGAAATGAAAATCTACTATAAAGTGTCGAGAGTCAATTCTGGGAAGCTTAAAATCAGAGCAATTCTCGATATCATGTTAACGAATTGTTATGAAATCTACAGCATTAATATGATTTCCTATACATTTTATACAACTTACGTTAGTTTTCTGTGGATGCTTGAAACTTTCTCTTCTAGGTCTTCAGTCTGTCAGAGAGAGTTCAATAATTTTAAAATACCATTATACTTTTTGTTTTAATCAAATCTAGGTTGAAATATTTTGATCACTGCCATAAGTAGTTTGAGTAAATGTGCATGGATCTTTGCTTTCAAATCACAAAGTCTCTGGCTCTGCCGAGATTTTAATACTAAATTTGTAGGACCTTGTTTTCTGCCATAGCTTACTCGGATTTCCATGCATCCTTCCCCAGAAGCGTAGCCAGGGGAAGTTCCCGGGATTCCGGAACCCCCCCTTCCCCCCTCACACCTCGCTAATATTCGTGCTGGTCAGTTCTAAGGTGATCGATTCTATAATATGCACATTTAGGTCTGTAAAGCAATAAATCATTGAAAAAAGTTTTTTTTGCCTCCTTGCATCGCTTTTTAACTTGAAACGGAAGGAAGCGATCATTCACTGTGTCAATTTTTAGAGCGACCTCACTGCGATATTAATTACCGCTTAAACAGCTTCTGGTGATTTGTTAACATGGGAGGGGAGTTTTCTGTCCAGCCTAGCATGTTTGAATTTGTTATCTATATATTACAAAATTGAAACGACTTGACGCAGACATTCTGAAAGTTATCGTTGTAAGTACGTAGTACAAACCGCAGATACCTCAAGCATTAGTTGTACGTAAGAGCGACTCAATAATGCAAACGAACTCAAGCTATACAAACGTTTTTCAATTTTCAATACTTATATATGTAAATCCCTATCAACATCTTTCAGTTGGTAAACTTTTTACGTCTACAACTCGTCGTGGCTCTTCTGGTCTTGACCTCCGTCTTCTTTCTGCCCGTACTTCCACTTTCCGTTATTCCTTTTTTGTGCGTATCTGCCCTGTTTGGAACTCCCTTCCTTTCAACATTCGCTCCTCCTGTTCTACATCTGCTATCAATCTTCGTCTTAAGCGGCTCTTTCTTGACCGTCTCGATCACACATTAAATATTAAATATCCGTTCATGGCGTACAATCTGTCCCTTATATCGTCGCTCTAACCTGCTTTCACCTTGCACTTGCTAGACTTGCGCGCCTGTGTTTTCCGTTTTAGTGTAGTCTTAATTTACGATAACTTAGTTACGTGTATATTTTGTGTAATTATAGACTTTTTCTAGTTTTATTTAATACTCCTATTTACTGTAGTGTTTTGTTTATAACATAAATTTCCTGATACTGCTGCTCTGACCATTGGAAAGAGATCTCTGTAAGGGACCTCGAGTCCTATTATATTCTCTCCATGAAACCTCACTATAGCTAGGTCCCTAAATGTTTGTAAATAAATAAATAAACATGTTCCGCTGCTATAACCTGCAATACAGATGCATTAATTACGAGCATAAAACTTTCTTGCTGGTTAACAAACCTGATTTGGGATGAATCTAAACTCCGAAACATAACCATCTGTGTTTTCTCTGGGATCATAATCTCCAAGTTCAGCTGCAAGATGTCAAGAAAAAAAACCCAAATAGCTAGCCAGTTTGAACTTGCATATATTGCTGTACTTATTACGGAAATTCTACATATTTTTCAAGCTTGCTAACGCTTTTGCCATTTATATTCATGCTTTAGAATGGAATCATTGCTTTGAAACACAACATGTAACAAAAGGAACAACTTCTTCCTTAAGCAATACTCACACTGAATTGCGTATGCAGACAACTCCACAAGAAGATTGTATGAGCAGGGTAACCTGAAAAGAAGATTATAATTCTTTACGATACTTCTTTAAGACAAGAAAACAACTTAACAATTACAACAATCAACCCTAAAACACTTGAATTTAAAACGTTTTGCCAATTTCCAGCAACAAACTTTCGCAGAAATGTTCAATATGGTTGTGAAGATCATTAAAAATAGGATCCTTTCAAAGGTGTAAAACCGTATGGTTGTGAAGAGTTAAGATGATATCGCTAGTTTTACTGATGACTCCATATTAAAATTGTAGCTTCAAAGAACTTTGCAGTGAAAGTACATACAATCCTAATTCCAATCAGTAGTAAAAAACAATTTTGATTTGTGTCAAATATTTTTTTCTATGGTACTTTGAAAATTGAGAAAACGTCAATTTTTTCTTGCTATTCAGTCCCTGTCAATGCCAAAATAAAATTGCTTCCAAGAAAGAAACAATGATTTTTTTTTTTATTTAGAAAAACCGGCCACTCCCCTCCTTCCTTAAGGCTAGTTTTGCCACCCATGCTTGAGCCAAACCAGTAAGTTAGTACAATTTTATGCACCACTCAAGAAACAGCTACAACCACCCCTGGCAACACCAATATGATTTCTAATCCAGATAAACCTTGAACCATTTATTCGGCTTCGCTTTTCCAGTTTTTACTTAGGAAGCTGAACCCCAAAATTATTTTTGATATGGTAAACTACATCTGTTAGGGATTTAAGAAATGTGTTTTTATACCAATTCCTCGATGAGTGTCCTTAGAAATAAATAACAAAATGTGGTAACTCTTGACTAAGAGAGACGTCATACTTGGGCCCGAGATCTAATAAGGTTGTTAGTGTTGACGTCACTAGTCAAAACGTTACTTTCCTTCTTTATGACGAACTGTAAGCCTTTTATGAAGGTGAATTTTGAAGATATAACATTATGTAATAAAAATAATGTCTCTACTTGGTAGATTTGCTAAAACTTCCAGCAATAAACACAGCGTGAACTTTTGATTTGATTTTGTGACGTCAGAGGCAACTATTCTGAGCCCGCGATAAAAGTGCAACACGGCGCCCTACTGAACGTTTTACTAGCCCTTTTTGTAATAATGTTTAAAATATTCTTTTGAACTTTTCATTCAAAGACGAGGCCAGCCAGGCAAATTTGAATACAGACAAAAGAATACTAAAATAGCCGTCATTTATGAAAGTGGTCTATTGCTATTAAGAATTGTAAGAACTCAGTCACAACAAAAAAACGCACTAAACTTACCTTCCCTGAAAAATATCCCTTTTAACTTGCATGAAAAACTGGTACCTGAGCAGATAATCAAGGTAGGTTATACATTTTTAAAATAACAATTAAATTTTGTTTCAGCTATGTAGTAAATATTTCTGCATATTCCTGAATTAACTGCGTGAGGGTTTGAGGTTCTAAATCACAGCTTTTATATATATATGTATCATATCTGTGTTATGTAACCATTATGATCATAGCAAACATCATCATCTTCAAAATCAATATTGTTATGATATAGGAGTCAGGTTGGCGTAGTGGTCATCAGTCGCGCCTCCCACCTCTACGACCCAGGATCGAGTCCGCACGTGGGCTGA
>JANCMA020314718.1:0-11949 GCA_024336925.2 Zoanthus solanderi | reverse complement strand
GTGATGAAACTCTTATCGTTACAAATCAATATATAGTTTTGGTTAAAAATCAATGAAATAGAATATGTCGTCTAACAAGCAGATAGATATTGGTAACAACTGTTTCCTGCTACATTCATGTTGCATGTAGTTCGCGTTTCCTCGCTTCTACGAATAACTTATAGTGTTACCGTTAAAGATATATGTAGGTATTCTGGTGTTCTGAATCGATGCAAAATAGCAACCCGTTTGAACGACAAATTTCTTATTAATCTGTATTATGAATTTAGTGCCAATACGATTCATGATTTTTGTTAATTTAATCATGCTTCCAACGTGCGAAGTGCTATCAAGGAATAGATATTTGTTCCATCCATCAGTAACACTCTTCACAATCCAACTTGTTTTTCAAGATATTTGACTTGACCTTGGCTTTCCGGATGATTAATAAATAAAAGTAGTCAGTTTAAATTTAGAAATTAAAGCTTCATAGACTGAAATACGCGTTTGTCCCCGTTTAATCTATGGCAGTCCTGAATTAGGTATTCTGAAATCTATATTTTATTTACTTAAATGCTGTTGGTAAGATAACATTTTTTGAAGAAACTAATTAAAGGTTTCTGTTTTACCCAATTAACTTCTAACAAAAGTTTAAATGTAGTTTCCTAACTTAGTTTATTCAAAAAACATCGCAAAAAGACCTCAGTTAAAAACTCCTAAATGCAAACCTACAAGTCAATGGTTCCACTAACCGAAGGATTGGGTTAACAGACCAACTGACTTTATGACTGATTCAGCTAAAACATTTCATCGGTACAAGGATGTTCTGATTGGCTCACAGGGGGACAATTTTTCTTAATTATGAGCATATATGATGGTGTTATTCTGTTGTATGACATAAAATTTTCTAGAAATTGTCGCGATTTTATACTCACTTGCAAACTTCATTTTTCAAAATACTTTTATAAATAATCCTTTAGTTGCTAAATGTACTAATTAATTTTGTGGTCAATTTGTGTCCTTGAAGTAACAACTGGGTTGCTTATAAAAATACAAGTGTGTTTTCTTTAAAACTATATCCTATCGACATGCTAGCAAGTTTCTCCTCTATCTGGTAGGTCGCTAGCATTGTCATTCTGTTGCTGAGTGGTGAGTGCAGATATAAAATAGGGTAGTCAGTTTCTTGATAATTGATACTTTTAACATACCACCATAATTTAGCGGTCAGACTACCCTGAACCGGTTATAATATAATCATGTTCTACAAGGGAGGTCTCTTATTTCTAAGAGATCTAAGGTAACTGAAATCTGTCGGTTTAACCAAAACTGTATCTAAGATATAGTTGAATAATTTTTCTGAGGGTTTCTCAATAAATATTTTTTTGATTCTGTTTGCGACAAACTCGGGAATCCTTGGTTTTGTTGGAGTACCATGCAAAGCTAGTTTATAGTTCTCAAGTGAGTGAAGAAGAAATTTGATATGAACGTATTTTTTGGTTATTGACTGCCAGTCGCACAGCAATTCGGACTCATGCCTGTTTAAATGGTGGTAAACAACCGACAGGTCTCGTTTGCCATTGTCATTACTCAAAATGAACTTTTTTGCTTCTTTGGAGTGATCATTAAGTATATTAAAGCCGTCTCTGAGTTTTTCATATATGATTTCCAAGGCTTTTTGCATGTCAATTTCACGATAATTTTTCTCATCGCACATGTTAATTTTTTCCTGACGGCCAAAGTCTAAACGATCTCTAGGGACGCATACTAACGATTCGTTTAACATTTCAATAAAAACTTTTTCTAGTTCAAGTTTGTAGCTCTCAAAAACTTTAAGAACTTGGCTACGAAATTGAAAAAAACGAACATGACGGAACTCGAATGTGGAAGAAAACAATCTAAGAACAGGTTCGAAACCGCTGAATGCAAAAACCTTTTCTTTTTCTTTCTTAGAAAGGTACTTTTCCACTTTTCTCTTCATTTCATTATCATGCAAAATTGAATGTAATTTGTCTGATAATTTTAAATATTCAGTTTCCCCCTTTCTATAGTTTTTGCATTCTTCAATGCCACAATTGGTTCTCAGGCTCCAAAGCTCATCTTTACTTAAATCTAAACCAAATGGTTTTGGAAAAGTGTTGAGTAAGTAATAAAATATAAGGTTGTATTCTGTCTCCATTGTTGGGTAGCGCATTACTCCCCCATGTGATTCAATGACACTTACAACCTTGCACCAAGGATTATCCCAGTTACAAGAAGTCCCGCCGTGAAACTTAGCTAAATACAGAGGCGTGAGGCCTCCCTTGTTAGTGCAGTTAGGATTTATTCCTACAACGTTTCCGCTATAAAGCATGGTTTGTATAAACCTCCACATACCACGAGCTGCAGCGAGGTGATAAAGCGTAATATCCACCCTATCTTCATTGCAACCTATATTCACTTTATACCTCAAAGCCATGTGATCCAAAAGCGTCGATGCTGCTAAAGATGCAAATTCTATCTCAAGTGATATAAGTACATTGTGTGTCTTAGTGTTAACTAAATTTAACGGTTTGTATTTCACGGCATAATCGACTGATAGTTGTAGCGCATTTTCGCCAGTCGCCGTTAACTTTAAAGAGTCGGCTCCAAGTGACAGTAGTTTTTTTATAGCCGCAACATTTGCCCCTTGAGCAGCCCTATGTAAAAGATTGTATCCATCCTCATCAACACATTCATTGATTATTTTAATCCATTGAGGTTGTTTCTTTATTGCATTGACTGCCGGGCCATCTCCTATTTCCACAATCGTCGTTTCATCCTTTTCCTTCTTTTCTTCATATTCATAAAAGAAATGATCAAATATAGCGTTCTTTGAGAGAATGTATTCTTCCCATTCCTTTCCTGGATAAAATACGGAAAGATAGTTGAGATAGTGGAGTTTGTGGTAGGCCGTTAGATGAAGAGGAGATAATTCAAATCGCTTGCCACATTCAACATTTATGTCCGCTTTAAAATGAGCTAGCACCTTTGAGAGATGGCGACCTCCTATATGTAGATATCCAATTAAAGGCCTTTCTTTTACTTCAGTTGTTGGGCAATTAACATCAAATCCCGATTCTAACAACAGTGCAACAAAATACGGGGTTCTGTGTTCAAAAGCAACTGTGAAAACACTGCAGTTTTTGCTTAACAATTTTATCATAAACACCGAAAAGAATTTTGAAATGGCTGGAGAGAAAATAGGCACTTCAGCTGAGAAATGTCTGCGAAGATGATAATCAAAGTATAATGATACACTTACGTCAACAGCAAGTTGGAGCGGAGTAACCGAGATAACATCTATGTTTTTAGCGTTTTCTGATTGCTCAGTAAGAAGTAAAGAAGCCTTGTCCAGGCCTTTTAAGCCAGCAAAATCAAAAATATCCAGGCCTGCTTTATTTTTGTGTAGTAATATCTGTAAGCCACGCCATTCTAACTTAAGCACCAAAAAAATGAGAGTCTTATACCAAGGAAAGGATTCCAGGACTTCATTTCTCATGATTCCTTGTGGTAAGTCCCATTTTAAAGATTGCCACGGTTTTTGAACATATGGATCCAAAAAATAGAGTGTCGGACAAAAATGAACATTTTTCAAAACGTAAAAAAATACGCTTATCCCTTCATTGTCGGTCAATGTGGGATCACTCCCCAACCTTAAGAGCGTTTCAAAGACTCCGGAGGCGTAACAAGTTGCTGCGCTGTGCAATGGTGTTGATCCATTGTATGTACGTGAATTTGCTAGCGATGTATCCGTATTTACAAGAAGTTGAACAATGGATACGTCTCCGCGACATGAGGCAATATGCAGTGCGGTTGATCCATTGCAGTCACGTGCACTTGTTTTAATACCTGAGTTGATAAGCTCTACAGCTATGGCGTAGTGTTGAAGCTCAGCAGCCAGGTGGAGTGCGGAGTAACCACAACTACACAACTGAGAGTGTTTAAGAACAAACTTAGATTGCAAGCGTTTATTAACCCCACATTTTATTGCTGGATCTACACCTGAGGATAGAAGCATCTTTGTTGCTTCTAGGTTGTTGGAAAAAGCTGCCACATGGAGTGGATAAAACCCATCAGAGTTACTGCAATTCTTTCTGTTAATTGTTTTGCTCAATAGTAGTTTGACAACATCATTGTGTTTGTGACGAATCGCAGAACTTAGAGCTGATTCATATACTGCCATTTGGTTTTCTTCACTTTGGAAGTCACTTGAATTCATTTGACCACTTGAATATGCCACTTTATACTTCTTTCTACAACTATCGCTCACACCACTCGAGATAATTTGCTTGACAACATCAACGTGGCCATTCGTAGCTGCTACGTGCAACGTAAAGAAGTCCGCGGTAAAACCGTATTTCAACAACGTTTTCACTGTTTTAGTATGACCCTTTTCAGCCGCCAGGTGAAGTGCATTGTAATTAAAACGCGTCTTTTTATCATAAGCAACATTTTGCTCGAGTAGATATGTTACAACATCCGTGTGACCGCCTTGGGCAGCAGCATGAAGCAAAGTATATCCGCACATTGTCCTTTTGCAGTCGTTGGTGGGCTCATCAGAATAACGTAGAGTATATCTATCAAGCGGAGCTGAACTAAGGTTTAAATTTGCCCCTCGTTTAATCAGTATTTCGAGATTTTTTAAATTTCCGTGAGCAGCAGCTCGAAAAGCTGGTGTTCGCCCTTCCTTATCTTCAATGTCGACCTCAAAAAAATGTTGCTCCAACAAAACTGTTACTTCAGGTACTCCTGAGGTAGCACTGAAATGAAGCGATGTTTCTTTTGTTGTACTGTCTGATTTGTTGATGATTTCCGAAGGAAGTGTTTCAAACAAGTTTAGCTGTTCAGAATTTAAGCCACCTTCGAAAATATGGCTAGCAAGATAAAATGACAATTCAGCATCAAGATAGAGCAATGATTTGCGTGATTGCACTAAATAGTACTTTGCAAGAAGATAATGGCCCCGTTGTTTATCAACGTAGTAAAGCCCACCTTCGTTTTCTTTGCTTGTTAACCACTCTGCCAACGAGGAGTGATAGACGGTAACTATTCCCTCATCCTCAGATTCTTTGACAAAAACAGAAGCTTCTTTCAACCTAGCAAGGAAATCGTACTTAAAATGCATGTCTTTCGTCTCGAGACTAATTACTGCAAACAGTTCGCGCGTGCTTAACTGTCTAAATGAGGCAATAAGAACTTCAAAGATCTTTCGCATAAATTCGAAATTCTTTCCTTGCTGGAATTGCCGTTCAAATATTGTCTGATAAAAGCTAGTTAAAGAAGGGGGATGAAGCAGCGTGTCCAAACTGTTTTCAGCATTGTCGATGCTGAGAAGAAGCATCTTGATGTAAAGAAAATTGCCTTGACTTTTTTCCACAAGGGCTAACGTTACGTTTTCTAATGACGAACGTTTATTTATTCTTAAGCGATAATCCGGGGCCGATAGTTTCCGGTAAATGAAAGAAGTAATGTCTTCGAGGTTTCGTGGGTTATCAGCTTGTATTTCAATTGTGTGAGCACCTCGGAAGTATTTAATGGCCGAAGTTTCTCTGCGGGAAGTCAAAATCAGCCGAAACCATTTGGGAAAAAGTAAAAGTTTCGATTGCAGTAGGTTGATAATGTTGTTCTCTTCCAGGTTGTCTCTTGTAGCGCATTCATCCAAAGCGTCTACAATAACGTACCAGTTATGCGAGACTAAATCCAAATCATTTAGGGGCATCAATATACTTTGTTCAAAACAACCAATGGGATCTTGGAAGCAGTCCACGTGAAGCAGTTTTTGAATAAACGGATCGCTTGAAATGATATATCTGTAAGGCCTAATTTTGAGTGCAATCATGTTCGCCAAATTGCGTACAAATTTTGCAGCGTTTTGTGTTCCTTTGTTAAAATGAGAACAAAAGTGAAATCCAAGTATGCGAGAATGTATCAAAGCACTTGAATTTGGGGAGCAGATCAACTGTGAGACTAAAGCAGATTTCCCGGAACCTGGATCGCCAGTTATTAAGACACCTAATGAACCTGTCTTGGACTCAAGTACATCTTCGATGTCTCTAAAAAGCCACTGACGACCAACGAATTCATTTGTGGCAAATTTTAAGAAATATCCAAATCTAAACTCCCTTAATCCAAGTTCTGCTTGACTGTTGATTCGATCCACTGCACAACCTGCAAAAAAGGACGGTTGGGCTAGGTACTTCAAAAGCTATAAGTAAAAAATTGTCTAAATAATCTATTATCGGTAAAATTTTTCTGTACAATGAGAGGAATTGTTTGATAACTGCTAATTAGAAAATTTCAAATATCGATTTAGCCATTGCAAACTTTTGAACTAGAAAAAATGTTTATACCTCAGATAACCATGTGTAAAACTAATTTTTGTTTTATAACCTATAGCTAAATTACATAGAACAGGATTTAACTTGCCTTAAAAGACCCACCATGGAAGATTCCAAATCAAACACAAGACTTGAAAAAACAAAAACAGAAATCTCAACAAATTCAGAGAACAGCACCGCAAAAAAATTTAAATGCAGCATCCTGGTCACTAAATAATAAATAGAATGAAAGTGATTGAATGAACATATCATGAATGAAAAGTTAGTACACAGTGAAACACCCGCTCTGAGGTAGATGCTACCCAAGAAACACAAGCAATACCACCAAGGATGACTAACAACATTCTCCAAAAGACGAAAGAAAGACAGGAAAAGAAGACACAATACCTAGTAATTAAGTACAATTTCTCACCAAAGAAAGAGACATTGAAGAAAGAACTGTGAACTGTGCTGGAAGTACTTTAATAAACCATGTCAAACACTAATCACTTGCCACATACTACGAGCAAAAGAAAATGAGTGAAAAAATCAAAAACGATTATAGACAAGTGCTGTCTGATTAGAAGATCACTAAAATATGCGAGGAAGAGTACATCACGTCGTACATCATCATAGTATAATGATGTACGAGGACACACAGATTTCCATCCTAGCAACCTTATATAAACCGGTAAGAGACTGCATACAACAACCCAAAACATTCCTACAAAAACGATCAACTCTCAATAGCCCTGAAATGTTACATTGCATAAGGTCGATTTTGCTATTCAGGGAAGAACACAGACAGCTACGAAACATACAAAGGGATGCTTTTATAAGATGGCAGGGACAGATCAGTAATATTAAAAAAAAAATGAGCATCCGAAAACGCTTGCTCAAGATCGTCAAAAACAAGTCTCGAAATGTTTCCTCCATTTCACAAAAAATAAGAATTAAAAAGAAGAAGCTAGTGATATTTGATGGTCAGCTTAATGAATAGCGAGGATTAGGACGAACGAGAACGACGTGGTTAGATAACTTCAAGCAATGTATGACGGAGTGGTATGGAGACTAGTACAAACTCTATCCTTCTTAGGATGCAACGTAGACGAAAATAAATAACGTTAACTAGTAATAAAAACATTAATTACAAATTATAAACCAAACATGAGAAATGAATGGAAAAAGCAGCTCCGTACAAACTAATCATTTCTAAAGCAAATCTCTCCGCTGAAAAATTCCTAACTAAAATGCTCAACTTACCAGAATTGTCGAATTCTTCTTTATGTAATACAGTTAAACAGCAAAGTAACCACAAAATTAATGTCCACCGTTTCCATATCCAGTTGAGTGTCATCGAACGCCTTGGACGTCCACCATCATTGACGTAACTGACAGATTCCTCCAATATACTTAAAATCTTTTGAAGTTTGCAAGTTTCGTTGATGTTCGCTGATGCTCTGTTCTTTTCGATGTAATCAAGAATCTGTTTCATGGTATTTGACATTTCGTTTGAGGCAATGGACGATGCTTGCTCAAAACCATCAAATCTGTTCAAAATTTCATCAATTTTGTCATTGCATGAATTAAGAGAATCTTTAATTACCTTAAATTCTATTTCCTCGAAACTTATTATCTCGGTTGTCTCAAGTGATTTTATTCTTGTAAGAGCTAAGAGAGCGTCGGGATCATTAACCAACTCGGGGTCTTGCAGAAGATCGCAGATTGCTTGAAACGCATCCTTCTTTTCCCCCTCACTGAGCTCCTGCTTGGGTGCGTGGCCCCATTTAGTGTTGCGTGTTTCACGAACTTCTTTTACAAGCAGTTGCGATACTCTGAAAGCGTCACACCAGTAGATCAAATTTAGAAGCCCTGTTGGATCTGTTGTATTTACGTCGACAACAGAAGCCGAATGATTACCTAGGTCTGACATAAACAGCTTGGCGATTTCCCATGGACCAGCATTCGGATCAGTCCACTTGGTACTGTCACTCTGTTGCCACTTTGGTTTGCCAAGATGATGATGCTTGATCAACTCATTCGCCCATGCGCAATAACTGAGGTCATGCCAAGGACACCTCCTCCTTGCTCGTACATAAGAACAATGGCAAGGGGGTTTCAATGATAGTGTTATGCACAAGTTCTTGTAAAAATTATTAATCACTCTTGCAATATATGGTCTAAGCCCGTTGCACATGATATCAAGCGAGTGTCCAACGGAGAGCCAGTCTCTGTATTCTTTCTTTTGAAGCCTACCACTCCATTCTGGACAAACATTAGCTGCATTTGCCATTATGGATCTAAAGAAAGCATACCATATTAGTAATTTTTATGTAAACAAATATTACTATTAATTACACAAGTAGTAGCCTAAGCTTAATGTTGGAATTCCTTTTCAATAGTCACTTGGTAGATAAGACGATTTCAACATTCATATGGACGATCCTGATAATAACTATGAGCATACAAGTTTCTTGATTTACTATCTTCTTTCGCTCTTGAGCAGCACGTTACTAAATCTACTCACATCCATGGCCACACTTGGATCCACTAATTACCCGCTATTCTGCTCTTATGGTAAAAGAACCTCCGAAAACAGACCGCTTGTTCTCTGATCATTTTACGGTTGTTGTGAAACTTAGTACGACTAAACAAGCTAACTCTAAAACAATATCTACCTCAAGAAAATTGAAATCAATTGACCACTCACAATTTAAACTAAATGTTGTATATACAGCGCTGTTCTTAAACTCTCCTGATGACCTCGAGGAACTAGTTAAATGTTATGACGACACTCTAAAACGCCTCATTGTGCTCTGTTAATCACAAAAGTGAGGACAGTGTGCACATCCCGTCCTTGGTTTAATAATAATAATCATCAACTCAAAAGACTTCGCAGAAAAGCTGAAAAAAATGGCGAATAACTAAATTATGCGAGGATTCCACAAGTTTTAAATCAAACAGCTAGAGCTATGAACCGAGCAAAAACTGAGTACTACAGACACTTAATTCATGACAACATACTTGATCAAAAGAAACTGTTTAAAGTTGTTAAATCATTATTCAAACAAGAAAGTGAACTCTCTTTTCCGGAATATCTTGACAACTCCGAACTGTAGCACAAGATTAGAGGCAAAGATGTAAATGAAGTACAAATGTTTCCATCTCAATGCCAAGAGTAAACTCATACATTGAATTTCCAGCTTAACTCGCGTTAGGTGGTAGAAGGTGCATGAGATAATATCTAAATCCAGCAAGAAATCTTGCATACTCGATCCCTTGCCAACATCATTAGTTATTGAATGTTTAGACATTCTCGCTCCGATCATAACAATTAAACTTGTGAATACCTCCCTCACAACGGATGGGTGCCATCAAGTTGGAAGGAAGCGGTTGTGCATCCAATTCAAAACAAACCTAACGTGAATTGAGTTCGCGAATTTAAGACCAATAAACAATCTGAAATTTGTTTCTAAGCTAACTGAAAGAGCAGCTCTAACTAACTTTATGACCATTTCTCAGAAAACGACTTATATCCTAAAGTACAGTCTGCCTATCGCCAACACCATAATAGAAAAACAGTATTATTAAAGGTACATAGTGACATACTACTGAATATGAACAAGCAACACATTACTCTACTCGTTCTTTTGGACCTAAGCGCCACGTTTGACATAATTGACCATTCGTAGCTTCGCAGTTTTGGTGTCCAGCTCTCTCATGGTTTGAACTCTATCTTTCTAATCGAAATCAGCGTATTGTAGTATCTGGCTCCTTATCTAAACAATATTCTTTGAAGTTTGGTGTACCGCAGGGTTCGTGTCTTGGAGCGTTATTATTTGTGATCTACTCCAGCGAAATGTACCAGATTATCACTAATCACCTTCCCGGTGTAGCCATCTTTGCTGACGATTCCCACTTATGGTATCATATAAACCGGACTCCAAACAAAATCAAGACTCTGCTTACGAATATTTTCAGAATTGTATCAGTGATATCAAGAAATGGATGCTTAAAAAGAAGTTAAAAATGAATGATGGGAAAACAGAATTTATATTAAATTTACAAGACAATAACTAAAGAATATTGATCATCACTCAATTCAAATTGGTAATGAACTTGTTGAATCAGTGGATTCCGATAGAAATCTTAGTTGCTGGTTTGACGAAAATATATATTTTAAAACTCAAATCAACAAAACTTGCAGTGCTGGTTTCTTTCATCTCAGGAACATCAACAGAATAAAAAAAAACTTATCAAAAGAATTAACGGAATCGCTTATTCATTCTTTTATAACAAACTAACTGGACTATTGCAATAGCCTTTTCTATGGTGTACCGAACACAGACCTTGTAAAAATCCAAAGGATCAAAATGAAGCAGTTCGTCTTGTTTCTAATTCTGAAAGCCGTCAACGAGGTACTCCCTCAGAAGCGACAACTCTCTGCTGCTCGTTCATTCAAAACTCTTGGAGATCGTGCCTTTTCTTATTCAAGTCCTCATCTCTGGAACCGTCTTCCGAACTACATCAGGAATCTAAAATCCTTACAATCGTTTAAATCACACTTAAAAACACATTTTTTTAAATATCATTTTTATTTTTAGTTACCTAATATTATAAGTAGATCAGCAAACCATTTTAATGTAAATTTAAGTTAAAGTTTTTTAACAACAACAACAACAACAACAACAATATAATTTATTTGCACATACAGTTCAAAAATAATTTTTTTACATTTATAACAATGACCAAAAATTAGAGTGCAGGCCACCTGTGATAACCTTAGGGCAAACTGTAACACTCATAGTCCTTTCTAAGCAGGTCGAAGGAGTCACTTGAGTTGATGCGAGTATCCGGCTCGCGTTCTAGTTCACATTATGGTCGCTGTTGTGCTGGTTACAAACAGGATAAGCTGGTTACAAACAGGATAAGCTGGTTACAAAAAGGACATGTCTTTGTAATCTATTAGAATATAATCCACATGTTTGTTGAGCTTCAGAAGTAAAGATTTACGAACATCGGTTGAGAAATACTGCAACAGTCTGATTTAGAACCTTCATATATTGCAAAGATTCTGAAAATTTTCGTTTGGCCGCTAGCGAGAGCGAGTTTCGAGCCAATCAGGGTGCGAATTTATGTTTGGCAAATGAAACCTTGCGGAAGAATTCCAATTTCTCACTAATTTATGGCAAAAAAACAAAAACAAAACAAAACAAACAAACGAAAAAAAAAAAAAATTGTTTGCCACATGCAGGCTAGTAATTAGAAATATAGACTGCAAATGATGAATACCGTAAACAAAATGTCGCATCACGTAAATAAGATCTAAAAAGATCAACCAGACACGAAAAAGGTAAGAGCCATGTAACATGATTTTGGCCTTGTGAATCTCCACAGGATTGCTTTGTCAATTCGTAGTTCTTGATTTGTCAGTAAACGGATATGTTTTGGAGTAGGTATTGGGTTACAACTTTGAGCATAATAAACAACTATAGCCTTTGGCTGGTTGTTCATTATAGCCTCTATACACAACGTAATGACGAGTCCCAAAAAGGACGAAACAGCTGTCTACGGTTGAAGTTGCTGGCTTGGTCCGAGCTCTGACTCATATTGGTTCACTGACAAATTAATTTCA
>JANCMA020314717.1:0-21846 GCA_024336925.2 Zoanthus solanderi | reverse complement strand
TTTAAAATATTTGGAAAGTTCTTTTGTGTCCAAATTATGTCCGTTCACGTGTCTTCCGATGTTGGTTCTTTTGTGTTTTTCAATCCGTTGGTGCAAATGCCTCCGTGTGAAGCCAACATAACTTGCATCGCACAAGCCACATACATTTTAGTACCTAGGTATATTTTCTCAAGAGGATACCTATGCATATGCATGGCTCTTTTTCTCTTTTTTTTTTGTTTGTTTTTTGTTTTGTATTTTTGACTCTTCATTTTTCGTTCGTTTTGCTAATGTACTATTTGTTACATATATTATTGATGTCTCTCACTTTCTTTGTTTTAATTGAGGGTGGTGATCTGTTCAAATTTGGTCATCTTATTAAAGATGGAGAATTACAAATAAAAACGAGTGATCAACCACCTAAAAAGAGGTAAGGCCTAACAGAATTCGGTCAGCGGTCCACCATACTTGCAGCCACAAAGTTTTGTACCCCGTTCATTCTCTATTTTCATGCGTTAAGGGCTACTATAAATAGTGTTTACCTAAGCAATGGTATCGCTTATTGCGAGCTCTGATTGGCCGTCTCGCCATGTCCACGATTTTGGCGTCGAAAGTCAAAACGGCGTTCCAACAGTTTCGATTCAGAAGAGGGCGTTTTTGACAAGAAGTACACGTGCAAGGTTTACGTTGCATTTTTTATTCCAATATTTTTGTGAGTACTTAAAAAACTATCTACGTTGCTACACGTCTCGGTATATACCACTTTTATTCACCTCCCATCCCTGGAATAGTTGTTAACTGCCAAACAATGCCCTATGACTAGATATCAGATTTTAGCTTCTACAATTCAAATACTCTTCCAATCCGCTATTTTGAACCATAATTTAAAAAAAAAATGCCCAATAGTCAGTGAAAATGTCGAACCTATTCCAGGTCTTGTTAAATTTCTCTTTGGTCATTGCCAACGAACAGGAAAAAAAACCTGTTGCGTACTGTGAAGACTGTGATTTATGAATATGATACTTTTTACCATATTTTCTTCTTTTAAAATGTTTAGACTTTTATCTGTCTATCTATCTATATAGCTAGTTGGCCATCTGTCAGTTAGTATTTGTATATATGTTTAGTATTTTGTAATATTTATATTCTTATCGGATTAACAAGAGCTTTTACAGTAAGTTGATGAAATAACTATATAAGTATTTGTTTGTTTGTTTTTCATGTATTTGGTTAAAGTAAATTCGGTCTCTAATATTTTCAGGCATGCATTTTTACTTGACAGAGCTCTTTTGATTTGCAAGACTAAGGTATGTTGACTCACTATCCAGAAATAGTTGTCAATAAGCGGTGGATAACTCATAAAACATTCAGTTTAGTTGCTCAATAAAATAATAGATGTCTCGTCATTTTGTATGCTGTCGTGTAAAAATGCATTTCTACAGATTAAATAGCTGTAAGCTAGAAGTAATCAGATATTCAAAATGCGTCTGGATCTGAGAAGCTTGCTCGGTTAGGTTGATTGGTCATGAATGATTGGTACTAGCTTGTTTGTTATTTTTATCTCGTTTTAGTCCATAGCGTGATAATTATAACCAGTTTCCTGACTGAGAGACCTCCCTACGAAATGATTTTGTGGTGTCGCCATTGTAGTACCTTAAATGGATCCCAAAATTTCCTGCCTTGCGTTTACAAAACAACCAGCCTACAACACGAAATTAGGGTCGCATTCTCCCTTGTTGAAAGCAACAAATGTTTTCCAGATCATTGATTTGATCACACATTTTGAGCATCAGTGTGCGTAAATTCCATT
This sequence comes from Zoanthus solanderi, assembly GCA_024336925.2. Classification (NCBI taxonomy): domain Eukaryota; kingdom Metazoa; phylum Cnidaria; class Anthozoa; order Zoantharia; family Zoanthidae; genus Zoanthus; species Zoanthus solanderi. Next base: position 20,057 of record JANCMA020314717.1, on the reverse strand, counting down.
GATATCTAACCTGGTGTACAATCAACTTAAGGCGGATAAACCGATATTCATTCTTAGTGTTTCGGGCCAAAACCCTTTGTTGAATTTAAAAAAGAACTTTAAGCATTGGTTTAGCTTTCAAGACAATATTTAATTAGAGCTAATTTACTAAAGGAGATTATTGCAATAATATTGTGTATAGGGGGATGTGTATCATCACAAACAGACTATGTGTTTAGAACATTTTGAGGTTCAAGAGAATGTTTCAGCAACAGGCAAAGGAAAGGTCAGTGAAATTTTTAAATGATATAATGAAAATGGTAATATTGATAATTTAATTAATCATAATAACGATGAATGACTTGATGATCATAATGATAAATGATATGATAAATTATTATGATAATAATGATAAATGATTTGCTGCTGCTGTTAGTAATATGATTTAATGACTATGATGATGATAAATAATATGATAATGATAATGACAACAATGACGACAAAAAATGTCATAGTAGTTATAACTGAAATTTTCATTTAAGTTTTCAGTTGGTTTAAGACTGGCCACACGGATAGTATGATAGCAAAGACGAAGGGGTAACGCTTGAAATGTCAGCTTTGTGCTTTTCCTAAGTTCATTTTCACTGAATATAGTTAACGTTAAGGTAATGCGCATGGTCAGATTACATATGTCTGTCGGCTTGTCATTCTGTGTTAGGCTGTTCTTTAAGGATTAAAATTCGTAATATTCCTATTAAATTAACACTCCCTCCTTAAACTTGTGGTGCCATCTGTGATATACTACCACTTGATGCCCATGATAGTAAGAAATTAAAACATTCAGTGCTCCAGTCATTTGATCATCTTGCATTTTATAGCAAAACAAGTTCACGATAATCAGACATTATTATGAAGATAACTATTTTGCTAACTATGTGTACCTTTCTTTAGTTTTCTCATGGATGGAACATGAAAGCTGAAACAGCAGGTAATTATTCTTCTACCTAACTTATCTAGCAGTTGGTTCAAACTTGAGGAAACTGTACACGTAGTTTAAAAGCACTGCTGGCGAAGAGCTAACGCTTCAAAAATCAGCTCCTTAAACTAAATTTTTGATTGTATAAAGTTACGTGTTGTGCTGTACACGGTTTACGCTACTGTCAGTTTGGATTGTGTTAAGAGGGACAATTACAGGGTTCGTACGTCACCAGGAAAACCTGGAAATCCTTGAATTTCCGGCCTGGAATTCCTTGAAAAATGGGTTTTATTTTTTAGACCTGAAAAAACCCTTGAATTTTAAGTATGCATTCCACTTAATGTACTTTTTGCCAATAGACTGATATTTTTTGGTCGTAAGTTTTGTTCTTTATACATCACTACTCTCTATCGTGAATTGCATTCTAACTTGCCGTAGCGTCGATTTGAAAATAGAGGACTGGGTGAAAGTGTATTTGCGCATGTGTACATTTCCGCTGATCGTATAATGGCCGATTTAGACAATGCGATTTTCGCCTAAAACTATCGTATACAACACGCTCGCGCCATCCTACAACTTGAGTCGTAGCGTGTAAATGAAGCCTTCAACACGTATACCACAGATGCGTGCGACACGAAAAATGCTATAGGATTTTGAAACATGTTCTAAAATTATACGACAATCGTAGATGTCGTAGCCAAATAAGGTAAGCAATATGACGTTACAAGCTATAAAACCTCCCTTGTGGTGTAGTCTGCTTAATTTTTGTAACAGTGGCGGATGCCAACGAAGATGGAATTGTCGCCTCTGAAAGTTGTACTTTAAAAAACCGCTAAGATACGTTAAAAGATTAGATTCGTGGAGGAAAGAGGCAGTTCTCTTTCAGTGCTCACATAAGGATTATTTTAAGAAAGATGCAAAGCTTTCAGCGATCCATCGTATTTTGGAGATGCTCGATAAGCCAGGTAAGCAACAGCAGATTTTAATTATTTTGTTTTATAATTAGAATTATTTTAACAATAGAGCTGTGTCGCAAACAAGAAAATTGTACACTATTTTTTATCTGTCGTATACGATGTCGTGCGCGTGTAAATCAACCGCTAAGTCATGTTGTAGGAGCGCTGTTTACGACAGTTGTAGGCGAAAATCGCACCGTCTAATTCGGCCTTAAACGCGAGCCGCTGGTACAAAAGACCTTCCTAAGGAAGATTTTGATTAGTTAATCATTAATCGACAATCATGACAGCCGTTACTTTGATTCCTCCCGCTTGTGGCGAAGGAAAATCATAATCTCGATACCTTGAAGCTTACTACTTTTTCGAAATAACAAAATTGTAATAAAAGTTATTTCGATTTGGTGTTTTATGGGCTTAATAGGTACCTAAACCAGAAAAATTACGTATTGCAGGCGCTGGCAGTTGTACTTTGGTGATTGAGCGTGGAGATTTTAAATATTAAACATTTCAAAAATCATTTGAAATGACTCGTTTACAGGTTATTACTGTTTTAACGTGTGTTTTACAGTTTCCGACTCTTGAAATTCTTAAACTATGGGCCCAATCCAGGAGCTTTTAATGCCAGCTAGGTTATATTACGATCGATGTGCCTGAAGACAACGGAGACGAGTTGGGAATTGAAAGACTGTAAACAATCGGGCGGTTATGTCGTCCAGTTTGTCATATTCGCCTTCACTGGGTAAACCAAGGCCAGATTTCGTGACGGTTTTCCTCCATAATGCTGAAGCATTGAAAATTTATATTTATTGTGACATTATTTGACATATGTGTTACACAATTATTATAAAAATGTTTAATGCCAGTGGCAGCATTGTAAAACAGGGATTGGCCTTGCAGACTGTTTTATTGTACAATTTTATTTCCATCAAGAGTAGCCCACATAATGATAAAAGAAGAAGTGTTACACTTTTCTAACACTCTAGATAGCTACGCCGAGATCAGATACAAAGTTATTTTCGTAGAATTTGTATGCATGCAGATTACAACCTTGTGCCTCAAAGTTAGTTGTATGTATTTACTGTTCTATGTGATTTTAGTACTTGTCAGCTGTTTAAATTATCGCACTACCAACAGATAATTTTATATTGAACTCAAACGTTTAGCCTATGGTAAGTCGAATGCGAAAAAAGGAATAAATATGGATTAGAGCATGGAAACCAAAGAGCGGCATAAATTCAAAATAATATTAATCAACGTTAAGTCACCGCAGTCAACGGCTATACGTGCATGTTTTACCTTTAACCGTCTTGAATAAACAAAAAAGATTACACAATATATTTTTCCATTTAAAGATTCTTTATATCATTTACCAAAAACGATTAAATTGTACAACAATAACCTTCAAGTATATGTCCGTGCCATAACGGTCCAACGGTTGCCATATTTGAATATTTTGATATTAATTGATTGGGCCAGGGGGTCCCTATTTATACCAGCGGCTCGCGTTTAGGTTGTCTTCTTCATTATGTCGCAAATGTAAGTACCATTTTAACGTAAAAACTTTTATTTTTTGGAGTTTCTCTCTTTATGGGCAAAAAATAAATAAAACGTGAACTTTGTTTTTAAAAACAGTATAATACAATTTATTGAAAAAGATCGATTCCGGCGAACTGAGTATGCGTCAGATCAGACGCTGGCTTTCCTACTATTTATTGTCACTATATTGTTAAAGTATGAAGTCAAGGAATTGCAATTTTATCAGCATTGAAACATTTCCTACATTTAATTGGTTTGGTTCAATCTATTTACCATCGATTGTAAGTTCAGCATACAATCATTCCAAAACCGGTAAACATATTCTTTGGTAAAGCTATACAAATTTACACAAGAGAGATGCATAATTCCTTTCATATATTTTGAAAACCGTTAAAGAAAAATCTCTATATTCCTGATATTGAGATATTCTTTAAGTTAAGAGTAATAATAGTTATTGATAAAAAGAAACAACTAAACCATTTCAAGTACTTAACATTTTCTAGCATGAATTTTATTTTGTTATTGTCACAACAATTTCATCTCAGTCACGTTTTTTCTATTTGTTTAATATACTTTAACTGCTTGTAATAACTTTATTTTAAATGTAACAGTAGTAGAAAAAGGCGAGTCAAGTCGTAACTCACAGTGACATGACTTTCTATAAAATCTATGGTTGTTAAATATAGTCTTAAGAATTTCAGTTTGGGAGCGGTTTACAGTAATCGAGAAATATTCTTCAAATACGTTTAGGCGACTCTTGAAGCTATATTTATCAATTTGTACGAGACTTTTCCATTGTACACCGACTAATTGCTATATTTCATAGTTCATTCATGACTTTAATTGAATCTTAATTTGTTTGATTCACTGATAAGTATACCTCAGTACTTAAAACAATTTATTCAAAATGTTGAAAGTGTCGAACATTTGGAAAAGGTCTCTATGTTGTTGTCTATAGCAAGTTAAATGTTGTGTTACTATATAAATGTGTTAGAATGAAAATAAGATTAAATAGAATATATTGTAATTGCTAATAATTTGGTTAATCCTAGATGTTTGTGATTATTTATACTCGCTGCATAAAAGTCAATGAATAACCTATAATTTGTTCTATTGTGATGAAAACAAGTCCTGAATTTAATTCAATTCACTGATGATCAAATAAAACTAAAAAAGAAAAAAAAAGACAATTAGTAAACTTACCGAAATAAGGGCTTAGGTTTGTTGAGTCAAGCCTTTTACAAAATATGACAAGAAGAACCAGTTGGAGACTCCACATGTTGTTAAGAGTCTGCAGCCCAGGTTTACATGTTAACCTAATGGTGCTGTTTTGACTCCCCCGCTATGTTGAAGTCGAGTAGGAATAAAAACCATCTTGGCATTACACATTTAAATACTTTATGAGAGCCCTGTTTATTCAGAAGCTCTTAATGTATTGCCAACTATAGATCGATGGCATAAAATTAAGGACCCCTTTAGGGGCAATAATGGTCATTTTTTTTATCAAGAGTTTTTGCGTTTTATAAGTACAAAGAATTTATTTCACATATTTGAAAACACGGCAAGGGATATTAGTATTAAAGTTTATTTAATTTCAAATTACTTCTATTTACTTGACCCTTATATTGGTACACAGTTCCTAAAATAACAATTTAATTTCCATACAAAAAGTATGCATGTAGTGAGCGGAACATTTAGTCGGTTGAGTGTTGATTTTAAATTTCGGAGACATGCATCCTAGTTAATTTCCGAAAAACTATGAGACAGTATTATTCCATTAAACAATCACCTCTGCGTTTAATTTCTTAAAAGCTACGAACCCCAAGTGAGGGCTTGAACTTTAAAGTTTAGTAAAGAGATTTTTAAGTGGTTTTTGCATCACATTCAATCTTGATCAAGTTCTCACTCAGTGTTTATATTTAGAAGAAAACTGAATAATTAAAGTTTCAATAATAACACTATCTATGTTTACTAAAATAATCGCGTCACCTTTGAAATAAATGGCCGATTTCAAAATATAATCGAATAAATAAGAAACTAAACATTTTGCATTGTCCTCATCTTGTCCAGTGGGCTGACAATAGAAGCACTATTGAACTATATCACTTAATATCCTTTATATTTTGTGACCAATATTCAGTGAGGGTTCTGTATCTTAATAGCAGTCTCTAATAATGTCTGGTACACACTAATAAGCTAAACTTACGAAAAACAGGATAAAATCACGAAATGTAAACAAGAGTTATTTCTTGCGGCCTAATTTAGGTTTTTATCGACGTACTTCATCATGCAGTAAGAGTGAAGGAAACATATGATAGGCAATTGAAAAATGAAACATTTTGTATAATATTCTTGCGGTTCTGTGTTTTTTCATGATATTTCACATCTGTTTGAATTTCTAACATCATCTTGACGTTATGAGAGGTTCAAGCTCTAAACAATAAGTTCCGAGAAGACGATGATGAAAAGGCAGATAGAGAGTTATAAAACCCAAGTCCTTTTAATCTTTCAAAACAAACGGCAAACATGTTTTGTAGGTCTCACAAGTTTATTGGTATTTACTATTTGTCGGAATGTGAAGTAAAAGGCTTTTTATCATTAACATATACAAATCGTTTTGTGTTTATATATTTTATATTTTCTTTTTATATGTATTTTTGTTTCATAACAAATAACATGATAAAACTAAGAATATCATTTTTAAAAGGAGAAAATGTTTTTTTTTAGAATTACGTTTCATGTAGGATGAATCATGTAATCTGTAATCACACAAAAAGCAAATGCAAATTTTGAATTTCAACACGTTGATGTAATTTTTAATGTAAGGTTACAGTTTGAACTTATTGTTTACTTCCTTTCCTACCTTCAGTAAATGCGCATTAGAAGCCATGTTAAATTTTAATATATCTAGTATTATATGAATAATACAAATTTTATCACTTTTAAATATTGATCATTATTCGTGTGACCGAAAAACGGAAAATATTCAACACAAAACCGCAATATCGACTATAGATTTCTCAACCATGCAGACGCAGTACAAAAAGAAAGAAATCAAGGTTTTAAAAATAATTTTCGAGTTGATACTTGATTAGCTTTTGTTAGGATTTTGAGCAGGCCAGCTATAATCTGCTGAGAAACTCCGTCATGTAGTCTATTTTTGAATGACTGAATTTATCGCCAACGTCATTTTAATTGGGAAAATGTTATCACCGTTTAAACCATCAAATAGATAAAAAACAAAGAATTCGAACCGTTTTCATTTTTTGAGTATTTTTACCCTACGGCGATAAAATGTAACTGTGGTTGTCTTGTTGAAATGGTAAACAATATTTGTGGGAAAATATGTAAGTAGCCACAAAACTTTTAAAATTCCTTGCTGAGTGGTGGGTTATGTCCTTTTTTATCTATTTTTCAAACTCTTCAGACTGTAACCGCGATACTTGAGAACTAAAAATAATGTCAAACATAACTTTGATAATCAGACCAACATTGCAGAAGAGTTGTTAAAACATTTGATTTATTACTCGTGGTACCACGAGTCAACGTTTTGGTTCGATTTCTTTTTCTTTTTTCTTTTTTTTCATGTTGCGATTAGCGATTCGGTCCAGTGACTGCCATATTTGGGATTTGTCCCCGGTCCCACACGCGTACCACGAGTAAAGGCTTAATGAGCCTCTTGTTAGTTATATTTCAGACTCCGTCTACAACGAACAAGAAATACGGGTCTAACATTTTGGAAAACCCGGAATGCTTACGAAAACCAGGAATTTAACGTTGTGGAAAAATCGGAACGTACTGGAAAACACAGAATACTTTGCAAAATCCCAAACGTCGGAGCGTGAAGGAACGCCTGAAGTCATTCTAGATCTGAAAATCAAAAATGTTCTAGAAAACTCTGACGGAGGGTAGGCTGCGTAGCTGGCGGTCTTGTGAGAAGGAGAAAAAAGTCAAAACTCCGAGCGAAAAAATTGGGGAGAGGTCAAAAAAGTTACTGGGGTGGAGGGGGAAGGGTAAAGGTCTTTTTCTCCCCCTCCACAATTTTTCGGCCCAACAACAAGACCGCCAGCTACGCAGGCTAGGATATTTGGTATACTAAATTGCTATATCTTTAAAGCAAAATGTCGGTGAATACTTGTCCTACCATATAGCTAATCGGTTTCTGCTTCACTTAAATTACTCAACAAAATTTGTTTCAATCTGTCAGCAATTTTTGCCATGAGAAAGGCATTAGCGTTTGAAACGAAACCTTCATTGTTAACTGTCTTATAAAATTATGTAGTTGTTTGTTTGTACACTAGTGAAGATGAAGAGTTGCAATGCATGCACAAATAGAAACTGTGAATTATAGTCAGGCTTGTGGCGAAATATAATTGTGTATTTCAGAGAAGATATTCCTTTTAGATACTCGATTTTTGTATATGCAAGGTAAAATAGATTCTCGACAAGCAACCACATTTGTTTTAGCGATGTTTTCTTTTCCTCAGCTTCAGTTTGTTTTTACTTTGTTTTGATTTTCAAGCGATTTAAGTCTCAGCATTCTTATGATTGAGTTAGTTTCTCGTTAAAAGGAAAAATAGCAACGCATTCTGCACTCTTTCTCAAAGGCCTCACGAGGTCTTCTAATGTCAGAAAAACAAATAGATCAGTGTTAATGCCACTCACTCCGACTAAGGACTACAATCTGGAAGGTCAGTTCAAAAATTCTTCTCACTACGGTGGAAAACTTATCTATTTGTAAAACTGTTTCTGTAGAAACGCGGACGCAGCATTCCATTTATATCAGAAAAGTATAAACTAAAAAATATTACAAATAAAAACCATTCATAAAAGAAAAAAAACAGTCATCCATGAAAGATGGAAAATTAATCTAGAGTGAAGGCTGGAGACTCGAACAGAATAGTTATTGATGACAGTGAACGCTTTCAAAACTGAAACCATTAAACTTTAAAATATTTGTCAACATGATCAGCGATCGCGGTCGTTAAAATTATGTTGTATTTTTGACGCATTTAAAACATGAAGCGTTGTCGTTGGAGGCAACTGCAAATAAGCCGAACGAAATGTTTGAGAAACATTTTTAGATTATGGAGGAGGGAGTGGGGGGTGCGTAATCCCCAGAAGAAGGCGAGAGGGGATGAATACCTCGTGAATGCGCCCCAGTAGGGGCAAAATCCCTGGAACACCAGTACATGGCACAGACTTACTAATCAAAGTTGCAAAAAGAAGTGATTCTTAGTGGGTCAATTTAGGTAATAGCATAGAAGTGGATTGATAATCTCAAGTTTAACAGTATTGTCAAAAACCTCGGTACCAGCCTAGAGGTTTTTCCTCCCGTCTATAAAAAGTTACGTTCATATAACCAAATGACAAAGATACAATGTTTCCAGCGTTCAATCCTTTTTGATAAAACACAGTTTATAAGGTTTGGGATGACTGACAACACCAAATAAGGGACTCAAATCGGGTGGTGGCACGTTCTCCGGGCAGGCGAAGGTAAACTGGTGACATAGTTGGGATAAAAACAACATCAACTCAGTTTTAGCTAAAGACTCTCCAAGACACACCCTATCACCAGCACCAAACGGCAAAAAACTTCTATCCTTTGGGTAGCAAAACGCTCCATCGACGTCAATAAACCGGGACGGATCAAAGTGGAATGGATTTTCCCACGCATCTGGATCGTGCTGCATAGCCCATACGTTAAACAAAACAATTGTGTCTTTTGGAATATCATAGCTGTTCAACTTGGTGTTAACTAGAGTTTTATGCGGAGCCAGAAAAGGTACCGTTGAAGCAATTCGAAGTGTCTCTGTGATTGTAGCTCTCAAGTAAGGGAGATTTTCTTTATCTTTCAGGCTTGGGAGACGAACTCTGCCAACTACTTCTTCAAGTTCTTCGTGAAGCCTTTGCTGTACATGTGGATATTTGGCCAGATAAGCTATGGCCCATTGCAGGGTCGTTGAAGTAGTGTCGAAACCAGCTCCAAATACGTCCACTATGGACATCATCATGTGCTCTTCTGTTATGAGTTTCTTTACCTTTGAATCCTCGTCTTCAGCCTCTTCCGTGGCCTTTATAAACGCATCCGTCAGGTCCCGGATGTTCTCATTGTCAAAAGTATCTCTGTGTTCTTTGATTTTTTTACCAAACAAACGTTCCCTGCCTAATAAGGCGGCGTTAATTTCTTTTACAAGTTTTATTGGCAGGTATTTCAGCAATGGCAGGATTTGTAATTTTTGTCCGCTGGCAAAAAGACGCACAACATCTGAAGACAATTGGCTCATTTCTTGGAATTCAAGATCATCTAAATCATACCGCGATCCGAATACTATGGCACAAATTACATTCATTACTGCCAAATTGATGTCCGTTATAGGATTGGTTGGTTGACCGTTCGTCTTTTCAAGTCTCTCAACAAGGTATTTGATCTAGTAAACATAAACACGAAATACATCAGCATTCTGCAAAGGGTGATGCATGTACATGTTTAGAAAGATAAAGAGATAGTAGGGTCTTTAGTAGATTGATAAATCAGACTGACTCTCTACTGAACATGTTTTGAAGAGATTCTATCTTCGATCCCTAATGTTAAGCTGAGATGAGTGACCTTGTACAACCTGTAAAGACCAAGACTGGAAAAAAAAGATCTTAGAGGTGTCTCTAAAGAACTCATCTGAAACTGTAGTACGTAGTTTTATTATTTGCTTGTTAAATACTGACCATTCCTGTGTCATAATTCAAGCGGACGAAAGGAATCCATCGTTCCGAACGAAGGTCAGTTCTAGTGACACACGTGACTACCATAAAGAATTAATGCTTAAAATCAGTATTAGCCACTGATTGTTCCTTATTATGTATTTATTACGGAGTAGTGTACCTCTTCTGACACTTTAGCTTCTAAGATTCCCTGGGCACTGCCGTACACGCGCAAAGCACCATGGGCTATCTTGCGTTGTACTTTCCAGGAACGTCCATAGTCACCAAACACAATGCTCTTGCCACGAGTAAAAAGTTGGCTAATTTGTAACTGTGGACGACCAGAGAAATCCTGACCTAAACAATAAAAAGGTAAACAGATACTCAGTCCAAACTTATGAATTAAGAGTAGGAATAGCCATTAAGCTTGCGTTTCAGATAATTTGTTTATAACTTTAACATATATTTTAAAAAAAAAGAATGGTCATAATTATAATAACTGCGCATTGAAATGCATGTAGCTTATTTTATATATAATTACCGCCTGTTGACATCGTGCAGAGATCACTTTTGGGAACCCGAGAGTGTGTATTAGCTATGCTGTTCTGATGAGCCCTAATAAATGCCCCTTTTTATTTATGGCCGTGGCTACTCAAGACAACCCTATCCCGCAGCTACCCTTGGGGGAACCAACTTTTAAACAGACCTTATATAAAGATCTTGAATACTTCTCGTGGAAGCGAGGAACCTGAGATTTAAATTTACCTGTAAACACTTTGGCTCGATAGAGAGGGTAACCCTTTTAAACGTAAACAATTTGGCTCGATAACCATGGTAGCCTTTTACTCGTTAACACTTTGGCTCAATAGACAGGGTAGCCCTTTTACCAGTAAACACTTTGGCTCAATAGCCATGGTAGCCCTTCTACTGGCAAACACTTTGGGTTAATGCTTCTCCGGTCAACTCGGCTAATTATTCGATAACCACAATAAGCGCTAGAACTAGTGGTTATGGTTATGCTGCCGAAACTGTATTGAAGTGGAACGAGGGCAATAGATCCTTTGCAAGCGGAAGAATTCTTTATGAAAGAGTATAGTCTGTTTTAAACATCGAAAATTTAATATGAACGAGCTTTAATTTTCAACATAAAAATAAAGTCTTACAGGTGTTGATTTGGTAATTTGTTTCCCTTCTAGCAGAGGTGGCAGGAGAGAGAGAGAGGGGGGCCTCTGTTAGTAGGGAAGTAACTCATATACGAACTGAACTGGAACACAATTTAAATTTACTATTTAGTACAAGGAAAATTAAGGTCTTCTTGTTTGAATTCGAAACTGTAGGTTTTTTTTATTCAACAAATTAATAAAACGAAGTGTTAAAAGTCAGTAAGTGTAATATTTTGTAACTTTTATACTAGCTGAACTGGAACAATAATAAAATTAACTATTTAATACTCGGAAGTATCCTTCTTATTTACTAACAGTTTTAGTTACTGCTTTCTTGTCCACTGTTTTAGCTAAACACATTACATGAATATTAATTTGATTTTGTCACTTCAAACTTAAGCTTAAAACTTTGCTTCAAAAGTGTCCTTTTTTCTCTATTATGACTTTTGTTACTGCTTTCCTATATGAGCATATCAGCAACTTTGAACAAAACATGTATTCAAGTGTAAATTTGTTTTTATCACTTTACTTATTGGCTTTTTGTCCTCAGGGACTCGGTTAACACTGAGAAGTTTGCCTTCTATTTTGTTGTAAGTGATGTTAATGGTTGAACTGGTGAGTAAAACATCTGTTAGATCATTTTCTGACATGTTGCAAGTGCTTTTCTCTTCATCGATCTTACTAACTATCTGCATGTTTAAGGTGGTTGTCGAAGGCGATCAGGTACAGCTTTTGCTTGCTTGCGACATTCTGAAAGAACAATTTCGCATACCATTTTTCGGAATCTTCACTTATCCGTTGTTTCAATCCGCAAGCGGTGTATTTTAATACTTTGCCATTAACTTCAGCTTTTTTGGCACTCGAATGCGCGCTCTCATTGGCTAAATCAAGGTCACGTGGACGAGTTCAAATCAAATGTTTCCAGGCTGGTCAACATCTCGAAAATTGTCGCGCTGTCACGTTTGAGAGCGGGAAAATTCGGTGGGAAAATTAGTATTCGCGCGAACTAAAACTTTATTTTTGCAATTTTGACTGTTTTCATTCAAAAACAAAAATAGAGCTTCCAAAGAAACGTTTTGATCATCTTACAGAAGATAAAATTGGAGAACTCCTTGTAGAAAAACTTCATAAACACTCAAAACGCCACAAGGACTGCTCTACGTTTGTATCTCCACTTTCATTCTTGTAGTAAATTTGTTTTGTTTTAATAATTGTGGTTTATTTTGTTTATGCTATATAGCAAAACACTTAATGACTTCGTCTCGGGAAAATATTGAGATTCTCGGGAAAAAAACAGATGTTTTCGTCGTGATCAGTCTTTAAGTGTATATTGTCATATACAAAAGACATTACGGCAAAACTAGGTTCTAGGTAAGAAATCGTATTTTCAGTTGCTAACTTCTTGATTGAAGACTTATTAAACCTTTTCCTCAGCTGCAGAACATGATATGCTAAACAAACATTTGATGTAAGTAAACTAAGAAAGACAAATTAAGAATACTGTGACGTTATGGATTTGCCAGAGAGAAACCTGAAAGAAAAACAGGTTTCAACAGGATTCGGACCGAGGACCCTATGCAATACCGGTGCACCATTGTTTACACGGCTGTACATACTCAGTCTCAATTATCGTTGTACACCGCAAGAGTGGCATTGAAGAATATACTAAATGCAACCTGTTCTCCAAATTGTGGTTTCAGCGCTCAGTAGGTTAGAGCATTGATCGGTATCGCAGAGGTCCTGGGTTTGAATGATTTTGAAGCCTGAAAGTTTCTTATTTTGGTTTCTCTTCCCTTGTATGAACCATTTTAGTTAGTCAGTTTTCAGTTATTTTGTTTTGTAAAAACAATAAAGTATGTACTATAAATTAAAAAAAATGAAAGCGCCTGGTCTTATATTAGTGCTTGCACAGCTTTCCTGTCGTCCTCATGTTTTTGTCTTGCTGAGCTTCGCTTCTTGCTTTATTTACTGAATTTCTCGTTCATTTTGTCGCCAGCAAGTGGGTGTATTCGTAAATAAACCACGAACTGAAAGTCACTAACTTTTATTATGCAATCTGTGCTCACTGCATCGCAAGTCGCGATACATGAATTAACGAACTTGAAACAAGAGTTTGAACAAACAATTTTTAAATAAAATAAGCATATGATTTAAATGGCGTATGTTCAAATAGAATAAAATAAAAATTACAAAAAGCAGTACATGAAGAAAGGTTAAAAAGTTAGGAAGTGTCTAAATGAACGGCAGCCGGTCACGCAACTCAAAACACTAAATGATCGGCAGTTCCTCTTTTATTTCTGAAAACACAAGTTTAACGAACTAAAATCAACTACACCGAATGTCCCTCTATGGATAAAGAACCATAAAGCGATTCAAAAGCTGGCATTAGCAGAAGAAGAAAAAATCAGTTCTTAGTTTTACGCCGGACACCCTTTAGCACTTTCTTTTTGCTGCCGCAGTGAGCGAGCATGAAGCGAACTAGCAAGGCAGCAATTCTAATCGGCTTATCGGCAATATATAGATGCGGAAAAAATCTAGATTCGTTGAAAACGCAAAGCATTGTGGTCGGAGAGCAGTGGACCGTGTCACGTCTCGCCTGGAATGCATTATGGATTTTGTTCTCTTTCATAACTCTCAATATGGATGTTAATGTGGAAAATTTTGTGAGTGACATAGTTTCAAAAGAAATTTCATTTGCCAAAGAAAACTTAATAGATTTGCGGAAAGAGAGTGGTTATTGTTTCGGGTTTTATGAGGGATCAGTGGAGTGCTTACAGAGAATAATAGTTTTAAAGGCTTTTATCAATGAACTCGACTTCCTGTGTAACAACACAAAGTCACACGAGGGCAAAAGGTCACAAGCGCTATAAAAACGAACACACTCGTGTTAAAGTGTTTAACCTTACATTTAGTGATTACATTTCAAAATTCCTACGAAAGGAAACTTTAACAAAGATTGAAAGGAATAAACTAAACTAAAAAGGAATAGAACCGCATTCTCAAAAATTTATATATAATGTTTGAAAGCAGATCCATTATCAACTTGGAAACAAATTAATAACTGATTATGAGGTGCTTTTTTTGCTATTGTCTAAAGAACATGAAAAAGACGTATTTTATCAGTTTTAGATTTTTAATCTAGTTAGAAAGTAGAAAATATCCAAATCGTTTTTATCATGAAATCGTTTCCGAGAAACTTTCAATTGACAATGTGCAGTTTGTCAGAGTAACGTGTCAGCCGGCATTCGGAACATTTTCCATGCAGCTCATGGTTTTAATACAACAATTAATATGAAAATAATTAATTACGAATTCACAACTACTATTAGACATCGATCATTAATTTTTTGTTTGATTTCAAGAGAAGATCTATTTAATAAGTATAACTTAACTACGGCAATACTCACTAATATCAGTGACACTAGTCATGCATAACACACTTAATTTTCGTAGAAGATTGACTACCGGTCAAGCAAATCAAAACGCTAATGGCCGGCAGTTCGCTTTTTTTTCCAAAAAAATAGAGGGTATATGTATTGATGAAGAACCGTCAGGCGATTCAGTAGTCGGTGTTAGAAATGAAAATCGGTTCATTAGCCTCTGATACTGACATCGCTGAGGTGAAGTTCACTGTCGGTCAAGTAACTCAAAATACTAAATGGCTGGCAATCCAAATTTCTTTCCTGAAACGCATCAAAGGTAAATACTAATGTGTTACAATGCATCTTTCATTGATAAAGAATGATTATAAAAGCATCTTGAATGTTCACCGATTCCCTATCTTATACTTATTTGTCATGTCGGCCATACTCGAACTAGTGCGTTTCACTACGATTGTGTGCCTGGCTCAGTTAAACTACGAACCAATTTTCACTTCTAACACCGGCTTCTAAATCCCTTGATGGTTCTTTTCGATATAAGAACATTCGATGTTGATTTTAGTTGGTAATTTTCTATTTTTAGGGAAAAAAACGAACTGCCGGCCATTTAGGGGGCGTCGACAAATCAAAAAAATTTTAAATAACGTCCAGTGGACGTTATGGGGGGAGGGGGTTTTGTCGTGGACGTTATGGCAAAATATTTTTAGCATTAAACAAACTTATGCCTAATTTCAAAAGTAAGCATTTATGGAACGCTCGATTGTGACATTAACGGAAAGCGGATATATTTCAAGAGTCAATCATCGTTCCACATATATATGTTCATATTGTTCCATTAACGAGAGTCCTCTGCCAGAAGAACGTTTATATACAAATCACTGGTAATATCCAAGATGCTTCTTGTTCACATATACAAGTTCTTTTTCCTATGTGGCAAGGATACTTTCTATCTTGGTTCGAAATTAACATCCTTGCCATCTACTGGCCGTGCTTCATCATCTTGAATAAATAAACAATGCTGTATTTCAGTCCATGTTACCACTTGCAGATGAATTAGCTGTGGAGCAATCTACACGTGGTTATCAAGTACAGTATGGGACATACTGTATGTATTTTCAGGGTGATTTTGCGACTGTGCGATACTGGGTAATACAGTATGGAATGGACGTTATGGGGGGAGGGGGGGGGAGGGGGTTTCAGGATAACGTCCATTGGACGTTATTTAAAATTTTTTTGATTTGTCGACGCTCCCTTAGTATTTTGAATTGAGTAGCGCAGCACAATGAAATTTGATAAGCCGCAATAGAAACTTAACAAATTACCTTGTTTTAGAATTCATCCGAGAAGTCCTTTGAGAAGTAAGTTCAATGTTTTAATGAAGATTTAAAGAAGAACTCAACCAGCATTTGATGTGCTGTCGCCGTCCCCCAGGTGCGGGGGGAGGGGGGAGGAGGGGTGTTCTCCCATATATTAACAAAACGGCTGGGTATGTGCCGCTGTTCAGGGTATGGTTTTCAGACCATCCAGTCAAGGGTGGTATAAGTCAATGAAATTGTCGTCTAGATCCCTTGTCCCATTTACAAGAAACTAAAATTATTTTACAAGGCAGAAAAATTTCCGGACGTGCATGCGTCCAAATCACTCGAGTGTAAATTCTGATAAATGACAACTTTCGCAGGAGTAGAAACATTACATTCACATGATCAGTGATTTGTATTTTCAAGCAATGTGTTAACACATAAAAAACATATGTTAGGCAAGTTAATGATTGCTGATGGCGGTATCTATAGATACCTCCTAATCACGTGATCGGTTTTGACTAATCGCGCAGGCAAACTATTTACAGTGAACGAAGATTGCTTATTAAATAAACTTAAATTAGGTTAAATATACTTTATCTTACCGCTATAAACCAAAGCCTCCCGAGCGATAGAAATGTTGTCGACAACAACAGTGTTGGTAAAACCTCTCTTCATGGTAAAAATGCCTTTAAATTTTCTTCCGATTTCTGCGAGCTGGATGAACGGAAGCTTTTTTGGTGTTGGAAGAAGCAAAGTGATCAGCGGCGAGATGCGGAAGCCCGGTGGAAGATTTTTTGGTTCGCTTAACCAGGAAACCACATCATAGGTCAAAGCAAGAACAAAAACAAGTAATACAACAACTCCAAGCTCCACCAACATTTCGTTCTCCTCAAGATTCCTTCTCTATTGATCTGAAAAAGGTTCATCAACCTTTAATTATTTCAATGGATTCAACAGTCATCTGTATTTTTAAATTGATAATATCTATTTATCAAAACCACCATATTCGATCCACTTACCAAATTTAGCCAAGAGAATGTACAGTAATAACATTTGGTAGGTGGAGTGCGAGACAATTATAAGATACAAGTTAGAAACTTGGCGCCCATAAAAGCAAAAAGTTCTACTTGCATGTTCCTTGAACTTAAATGTACTCTTTTGTCATAACTGAAGTTGAAGCAATGTTTAAACTAAAATTAAAAAGAAAACCTTATCGAAGTAGAAAAGTTTTCCAAGAAGCTGCCAGATTACTTACAGTTTTGTAATCTTCTCTGAATATCCCTCGTAAAATCTGTTACTGATTCCTGCGCTTGTATCAGTTGTGCTTGTGAAACTACGATAACCGAACCGTGCAAGGTCTTAATATATGCTCTGCGGAAAAGTTCCGGTTTTGACTTGAAACCATTGCAGTTTGTTGCATCATTGTGTTGACCGTTGAAACGAAAATAGTATATAAAGTCAAAGCTTTCTAGCCATCGCTAGCCCACATTAATTTAAATCACGCATGATAACATTGAACGCTCCAAAAAACTGATTGTTCAGCAGGCGGAAATTATAAAAATAGAGACTAATGAAATCTTATTATATCATTACGTAGTTCGACAGCCTTCAAGGTCAACCCATTCAAGTGTAAACTTTCAACAGTTCAAGCTGAATATCAATAAAATATTTTCAAATGGTTCATCAGAACACCATTTTTTTAGTAAGGACATAAATGCACGTGATTCCGAAAACACTTTGTGGCCAATCACCAGATATCGTTCGGACGTCGTATAATTTCGTTTTAGTCGAATATGATAGCCGACTCTTAACGTAGCCATTGTTTTGTGAGTTTGAAGCATATCACCATATGGCAGTCTGAATTTCAAAATTACTAAATACTAAATTTCGACCTCAGAACATTAACAGTTTCGAAATTATCTTCATCTTAGCAATCCTTGAATTTTTTTTTACTACTGTGAAGCAAATTAAGAGAAAAAATGACGACAGAGGTAGGGATTTTTAAAGTTATTAGTTAAAAACTTGGCACCTCCGCTCAAAATCTGAAATTTACTTTTCAAATTTACATAATTGCAGTTTTACAAGTAGTATTTAATTTTACACCGTAGTGAATAATTTTAAAAAAACTGACGTTTCGGACTGTAGTCCTTCGTCACAGTCAATGTATCAGTCATTCTTTCCGACGAAAGCCCGAAACGTCAGTTTTTTTTAAATTATTCACTACGGTGTAAAATTTAACTATTTGTAATTTTTTTTTACTGTTTCTATAGAAACACCGACGCAGCGTTCCATTTATTACATAATGGCAGTTTAACAAATCGCAGTCTAACCTTTGAGTCATGAAAATAATTTTCAGAGAAACGCAATTAACTGCTAATTTATAAACATGAATTCAAAAGATTGTGAAGAATTTTTTTTTTTATGTGAAAACTGAAATTGACTCCGATTCATGATCACTTCAACAATGTTTTTTGTTGCTGTCACATGCAGCGATGCATACAATCTCATTCATTGATTCAAGTCAGCCAAATAAAAAAATTAAATAGGTGTAAACTCTCCAAGAATATGTTCAAATTTGAAGCAAACTCTTACTGTACAATTACAAGAAACAAAACTAATAAATGTTTACAAAAAAAACTTTTCCTTAGAGTCTGGTTTTTGTCTTGCGTGTCTTAAGCGCAACTCATATGTTTGAGTCGAAACGTCACTTTAGTTCCTGAAGTTTACTGACTGACAATTCGATAAAATAAAAACAAATTGGTCATTTCACATTATTTGGATTTTTTGTTTATGGATATAAACATGTAAAAAGTATCACAAACTACAGCTTTTTTGTTTCACAAAAAATCTAATAGAATTGTGAAAAAAAAGGTTCAAAAATGCTTCCATTTGTATTAAACTTTCGCATTTATTTACATTTCTATTTGCAGTAGCCACATGCGCTAGACAAGCGCCTATTTTTAATCACTGTGAAACTATGAGACGTATACAGCCATATAAAGTGTTAACTAACGGGCGACCAACTTAAAAACTATGACAACGTGTTCAATTTGTACAGTCTTAGCCTCAAAATGAAGTTGAATATTCCTGTATGCAAGATTTCAGTTCCTTTTATTGACAATATATATAACTGTGACTGCATCACACGCAAGAACCAATGCTGCCAAGTGCCTTTCAGAGTTACAATGGAAATGACGTTTCAAGGTGCAGTGATCTAAAATGATCTAAAATGATCAAATACGGCCTTTCAAAAGAAATTTTGGGATAATTTCCGTATTGGTGCATACTTATTTATCTTAGTCATAAGAGAAATCATGGGACAATTTCAACTCAGATTTTCAGAATTAAAGTGAAATGAAATCTATTTTATTTACTGGGTGTCTTTTTATATTTTTGAAAACCTCTAAAAGTATTTTTAAGGTTTTAAAGTTTTTCCCTCTCCTGCATTAATAAACGAGAGGGAAAATTAAAAAAACTTCTAAAGTATATAAATCAGTTGTGGGTTTTTCGTATGTATAAAATGTCCTCTATCCTTCTAATGTTGATGGCGAAAAAACAATTTGATACGTTTTTTTTTTCATGGTGTAATTTGTGTTTAAAGTCTGGAAATCCGGTTTCACCTTGACCGAGCGATTGGAGGCAGGTAACTAGCACATTATTTTGACGTCAAAAGCAGAGTTTAGTAGTGTGAGACCGGTCCTGTTTTTATACGTCTATTCCACTTTCTTGTAAAATATAGTAGCGAGGTGTGATGTAGCTCTGTAAATTGAACAGGTATATAAAAACAGGACTGGACTCTTACTACTAAATTCTGCTTTTGACGTCACAGACTAGAAAATAATATGATAGTTACCAGCCTCCCATCTCGTATCGCCATCACCATTAGAAGGGTAAGGACATTTTATACATACTGAAAATCCATAACTGACATACACACTTTTTTTTTATAAGAACATCGAATTTTTCGACTGAGGCTGAACGTTCTTAAACATTTTCGGGATATCAGCCTCAAATGTTCTTAAACATGTTCTTAAAATATCTTTACTGATTTTAGACAATATAAATAA
>JANCMA020314614.1:0-11949 GCA_024336925.2 Zoanthus solanderi | reverse complement strand
ACTTCGTTTCTTTTTACCCCAAAAGCATCAACCTTGGTCAAATGACAACTCTGAATGCCATCTTTCATGTGGTGGTGCCATTTTATCGATTGGTTAAAATTTGAAACTCGCCCCAGTTCCCTGTGCAACTCCAGAATGGCCAATATTTGTTTAGGGTTAGGGTTTATTCAAGATTGCATAAATGTACTTCCGCTGACCTAGTAAACTGTAGTCAGCATTCTGCAAATTACACCCGGCGCCAAAACCATCGATTACCTAATTCTTGGTTAAGGAACGTTAATCCAAGTCAGAGCAAATTAAAGGGAAAATTTAGTTCGGGTTTAATGAATATCCAAGCCCTGGCCAAATATACTGAACAATTTACTCAACAATCGACTTTTGTAGAGCAATGTTGCTTACCTTATTACAGGAAATTAAAAAAGCATTTAATTAACTATTACAGGAAATTAAAAAAGCATTTAATTAACGCGGTTTTTGAAAAATCGCGTTAATTAACTCGCCCATTAATTGTTGCAATTTTTAATTAAAACCATATGATTTAACACCATTGTTATTTTGAAACCCCTTTATTTGTACTGAAGATTATGATATAACTATAATGTCATTTGACTTTTCTTCAATGACTTCAGTCGCTTCTTCGTCATCTGATTTATCACCGAGAACCGCATCTTCAGAGTTGAAAAAAATGTTAAAAATTTTTTTTTTTATTAAAAGTGCAGAAAATTTTAAATTAAGAATGTAACAGTGTGTCAAAACCGCGTTAATTGAAACGATATAAACTCATAAATCTGGGAAAACCGCGTTAATTAAACGTACATAAACACAACTTTTTGGCAAATCCGCGTTAATAAAATCGTACTCTAATTTTGAGGACGTTGTCATGATGCTTTTTTAATTTTCTGTAATAAGATATTGTTCATTCGTATTCTATCGTGGGGTGGTCAAATGTTATGAGCACTTCACTAAACATTGCTGAACATCAAATATACGTACGTTGATCATTTCTGAACCTTATATCCACCCACTGCGCACGCGCCAACTGAACAAATGACTTGTCCAACGCTCTCAACGTCACTGATCATCCGGGAAAACAAAAAAATACTTTCGGTGAAAAATTTGATAGGCATCAAACTTGACGAAACAACGCTGAATAAGGTTGCTAATCGCTCTCGACTTTGTACACTCCCTAAAAATCGAGTAGTGTTTAGCGAGTTTAGCCTCCTTCCCCCCACAATATTGCAATTTAAGTTGTTCATGTAAATATGTTTCTCGTTTAACTATTAACACATCATGTTCGTAAATTAGTTTTAATAAAAGGTGCATTATTTTGTAAACTCCAACGTTTGACTAGCACATTAATTTAATGTAAAAGTTTTTTTTATTAAGAAAAATAATTATATTCAACTAAATTAATTTATTACACCTTGGATTAAAAGAATATGAAATACTTATTTTTGAGTAATGGTGTTTTAGAAATACAGAGGAGTTTGGGGACTTATTTGATACAACAAAGAAACAATGTCTCAATGATAATAAGTTCAGGGCTCGTACCGAGTTTAGAAAACTGGAAAAAGTCTGAAATCTAAAGAATTCTAGAAAGTCTGGAAAAAGTGCGGAAAGCAAAGCAAATGTCGTGGGAAATGTTTGGAATTCTGGTTTTAGTTTAGCAAAGAATTAAATTTAACGCTAAAGAGTCACACTTCTGTAAATTGAAGCTTATCTCTTCCCCACTTCCCAACAAGAAAAGATAACTATTAATATTCCCAAAATAATTCAAGAATAGTTTTTTAAAAACTTTTGATGTGCGTTGTCATATGCTGGTAACATAAAAATTCAAATCTTGGCATAGGCGGGGTTGGAACCAAAGACCTTGTGGCTAGGAAAACATAGCAGGTGAAAGTACATTTACCATAAACCGTATATGGAGCAAACAAATCGCGCGATTGGCCTTTAAAAGTGAACCAATCGTGAGTTGTTTCGCTTTATGGCTTTGTAGTTTGTAAATTCGTTATCTTTTGATTTTTAACTCAAGCTGCGTCCAAACAAACGTTTTAAGTAGTAGATATATATAAAGAAAAAACTTACTGACGTTTCGGACGTTAGTCCTTCTCATCTCCGAGCTAATAATCAAAAGTATAAATTCTAATCGCTGACAGAGAAGACGTATTTTCCTACCGCGAGGTGACAGGTGGTGACAACCCGTGACAAATGTCTAAGATTCTTACGAATTTGTAAGTCTCGGCTTATGTTTTTTTTTATGTTCGGCCTAATTGTGATTGTTTTTTCGTGCGAAATTGCTTTCCCCTATTTCAAAATGCTGTCATTTTGTCAGCAAACGGAACAGCTTTAAGTTTAAGTGAAGTTCAAGATTTACAATCAGATCGGTTCAAACTCAAAGGCGAAGGAAAAATATGTGATAAATGGTATATTTTTTAATATCTTAAAAATAACCTATATATATGCAGGTTCGTAAACAAATCAAAATTAAACAATAATAAAGAATTATCAAAGCTCGGTTCGCTACGAATTCCTGAAGTTCGTTGATGTCTAGTTATGCTTATGAAGCGTGTAATATTAACTTTAAAAATAAAAGAAATGGAACCCAGCCATTACTTAATTTCTTTCCAGATAAAAAACGTTTCTGCAAAATAGACCTTCATAGAAATCTAAAAGCAGTTCACCACACAGATAACCATTCTAATTTTTGGGCCTCTTCACTCTTACAGAGCTTACACTGTTGGCTATTACTTTACGAAGAGGACACAGATTTATACAAACTTTGTGATTGGTTGAATTAAGGTTGGGGTAAGCTTTATCTCTCCTTTGATTGGCTGAAACGACTTGTGTCCTCTACAAAAAGTCAATGCCGTATTGTTTAATTGCGAAAAAAATATCTAGTCGTGGCACAAAATCACAGTACATAAATCTAATTAATTTAAAAAACCTTTGACTCTCTCTAGTCCCTCAAAACAAAAAGTGGGGTTTGAGCCAAAACAGATTAAACTATAGAACATTTGTTTTCTCTCATCTGTCTTGTGAAACCAGAGACAGAAAAATAAACACTACAAAAACCTTGAGATTTTTAATTCAAAATTAATGAAGTGGAATTCTAAATTTTCATGATTTACTTCGCCTAAAAACGACAAACGTTTTTTTCTTTGTCGGGACAGAACGTCCATTATGACATTTTTTAGGGGCACAAAAATAAATTCTATAGGTTTGCGTAATGGCCTTGTCTGGCTCGAAGCCTAAAATGACTAATTTTTTTTTTCTGATTTTAATTTGGTGAAGAAAAATAATTGACTCTTATCGAACTAATGTGTATTACGTTTTTTCGGTTTTGTCTCTTTGAAGAAGTTTGACGTCTGAATACAGGGGATTTGTACTAAAAACATGATGCAACTCAGCAAATGTTGGCCTTTTCTCAGGTTTTAAATCCCAGCACTGAAGCATCAAAGAATAAGTATGTTCTGGACAACCTTCAGGTCTTCCTAGCCTTTTCCCTTCTTCTTCTAAGAGGCGAATAACCTATAACAGAAAAGATTTATCTGTTACTAGCTAATCCCAAGGAAATCTGATGTTTCTTTTCTTACAGACGTAAAAAATGTGTAGTTACGGCCTTATGTTTTGACAAGTTATTAAATGTAAGTATGCGGTTGGTTACGGTAGGGACACAAATCCATCACAGATTTGCTCCCACTATTTACCGACTTGCAAATAAGGCAAAATGAGTTCAGGGTTCACACTGAGAATGATGAATGAAATTCCATGACTTTTCCATGACATTTCCATGACCAAATGCCATTTTCCACGACCCAGAAAAGTTGAGAAATCAAAGGTCCACTCCAACAGAACAGGCTACTGGACACTTTAATTAACTTTAAATGCCAATTATAGTATTGCTCGTGTATAAGTCGAGGTTTTAAGGCGTGAAAAGTACCAAACTTTTAAAAGAGTATTGATTTTGGGGTCCAAAAATGGGGATGGATTTGTACACGATATTGACTTATACACAAGCAATTACGGTACACCTTTTGAACTCTGAAAGGCAGGGTAAAGTTTTTGACTTTAGAGCAAAACATGTAAATTTTCTTAATGTAATGAAAAAGTATCATATAGTTAATTTTATTAAAATGCGTTTTCTCAAACAAAACCTAACTACTGCATTTCTCTATTTAACCCCCCTTCTAATAAGCATTTATTCTAGGGCATAAAAACCTAAATACGCCCCCATCATATATATCTCTTCAGCAGACGTCAGACATGTTTCTATCAATACAAAGTATTGAAATGTTAGCAACTTTAATACTTTAAACTGCCTTAAATCAGGATATGTGCGACGTAGTGTGACACAGGCATTTTCTCGGCACATTTGTCTTCAATTATATTAAAATTCTATTCACCAAAAGCCACAGCTCAAGGGAAAAAATATATTCCATGACTTTTCCATGACCTTTCCATGACTTTTCCAGGCCTGAAAAATGCATTTACAAGTTCCATGACTTTTCACGACCGTGTAAACGCTGGAGTTAGCTTTGGCGAGAAAGAAGGTCACACAAAGATTCAATACTCGCCACAGACATTACCAACTGCACCAACCACCTACTTATGTATTTATTGCATCGTAGTCAATTTAGCAATGCATCTATCTGTAAATATCTATATTTATCCCATGCTAACGAAAATACACCCTATCAGAAGCCAGGAAAGCCGTTAAATATTCTGCGGTACGTAAGTATTCCACTCTGCAGTTTCCCGCCATGACGTGCGTGCGCGAGCAATTTTCCCGCCAGTGGTTGTACGAACGTGCCTACCGGCAAACAAGCTATAAGGTTTTTCGATAAAACTGTAAAGCATGGAAAAAGAAAATGCAGAATATAAAAATGGATTTTAATACACGTGGCAGAAACCAGCAATTTACTTATCATGAAGTCAAACAATTTGTCGAGAAACCGCGTAACCAAAATACCGTGAAGAAAACAAACTTGGATGTGAAAAAGCTACTAGGCGTAAGGTTTCTCCAAGACGAGCCGTATTCAGAGAAACGAAGTTTCAGGGTGAGTAAAAATGTAGGAGGAGACCCCAAAAACCAAAAAACATATCTCACCCCGATCGCTGCCTTCTGATCATTCTCATCTTGTTTTTCACAGAACTTACTCTTTTTAACTAAATTAAAATCTAGCAAAGTCCTGGTTCGCTTTCTTCCCTATGTGCATGAATTGCGTGATGACGTATTTCGCAAGTATGTACTAAATATCACGGTAATCTTCAATAATGGATCTGACGTGAAAAATCCCCTATATCCTCAATCTTGACACACTCAAATTTCATCCGTTTTATTCCTCCCTTTCAAGTTCGTTTTAATGTCTACTGTTCAGTTTTAGTTCTTTCAGTGTCGTGCAGCTTCATTGCTAAAAATTGAGCTACAAGCATATGAAATTATAGTAGCCGGCGCATTTTTCTGAGAAAACATATACTCGCTGGTTGAGAGTCGTGAGTTATTGAAGGATAGAGAAATGCTAAAGGCAAAAAGGAAAGAACTGAAGGATAAAAGGAAAAGGCAGAAAACCAAATGCCGCTGATTCACTGTCAAAGGAAGAAAGAACACAACTATATAAGAGGATCCTGAAGGGAGGGGGGAACCAATCCCATGTCCCAGTTCATTTTTTTCCAAATCCCACTTCGGAATTCTCAAATCCCATTCCCATTTTTTATTTTTAACATTTTTTCCCATTCCCAGTGACCAAATTCCAGTCCCAGTGTGGCTTGAACCCAATTTTCCCAGGGCAAAACCTGCCAATCCCAATTCCCATTTTACCCCTTCAAGACCCTCATGTAAGGATGGATATCTGGGTAGGAAAGACCCACAGACACTACAAACCACCGTTTGGCTTAACAATACCTTACACTTCGGAATGAAGTTGTCAATCTTGAACACTATGACATGAAATGGGGGAGATGTTTTAACTATTGATGGAAAATCTTATGTACAAATGGATGAAAGGATATCGAAGGGTAGAGATGGTAGAGCTCCCGGTCCTCGCACATTTTGTGGCATTGCTTTTTTCACATGGGATAAGGTAGTTATACAATGCTTTCTTGTGCTTGTGGGATACCGTGGAACATGCCACTTGTCACTTGTACTTTCTTCGCATACACACTTGCCTTAAGGCTCGTGTGTATACGGAAATACGAACGATCCAAACCCTCTGAATCCTGAATTTACACAATCTTTATAAAACAGATTATGTAAAAAAACAAAACTAAAAGTGCAGAAATATCAAGCATGAGGTATTATAATAGCTAGTACTACGTTTGCGCAATGATTTGAACAACTGACTGTTCATGCACAGTGAAGCAAGACAGGAATCTATCGGCAACCTAATAGAGGTATGTTTGCTCGTTATTGGTTCACAAATACTTGTATTTAGTGACAAGCACAACAACAGAAATCTAAATCTAGTCTAAGCAAAGTCCAAAGTCCTTGCAGTCCTGACAACTTTAAAAAGCGTCTTTTCACGTTCTAATTTTAGCAGCAACTTCGTGCAGATGCTGAGCCCGATGCATTTCAACGCACAATTATTGTATTTACTATTGTTCTTTTACGTTGTTGTCTGCGTTGCCGTCTTCCTTGCTAAAGGTCACTATTAATCCCATAAAAAACGAAACACGCTCACCTCAGCTCCTGTCATCTCTCCATAAGGCAGTTGGCCAAAAGAATACATTTCCCAAAGAGTAACTCCGTAACTCCACACGTCACTCTTGTGTGAAAATGTTCCATAATTGATGGATTCGGGAGCATACCTGAAAAAAAAATTAGAATAAATAAAAATGCTAAGTAACGATCAATATCTTTGTTGCTAATGATTTGTAAAACAAAAGGAATAATCTTTTCTTAAAAAGAAAGGAAGCTTACAGCTCATCACAAGATATGGCAACAGACTCAAACAGACATTCCGGCAAACTTATGACAAGAAATATGGGACTTTTTTCTGTGGAAATTATGGACTTTTATGGACTACCTCCAACTAAATCATGTATCTGGATGATTCTGGGATGGGTGGATACAAGATTCAATGGAATATTCATATAAACTTACAAATGAACTTTCAAACGAGTGCAACGTATTGAAACCATGCGAATACCACAAATTCAGATGTTCAGTAAATGTTTATCAACTTAAAAGCACTCAATAGACTTTATCTTGAATAAACGTCCCAACATAAACGTGAATATAATCGTTAAATGATTAATTGCTTTCAATATTACATGGACTGATTTGAAAATGTATTATTGAACCTTGTGCTAAATAGTTTTTTCGATAAAAACTTGAACAAAATAACGCAAAAAGGCAACCCAGAGTGTATGGTTGCGAACCGTCTTGCATGTGTATTGATATCGGTAAATTTAACCAAACAAAATTTTGAAAATTAACATGAAGTCTCACATTATAAAAATACATAATCAAAGGTATCACGTGGATGCTCGTGAAGTGACTCGCTCTGCTTCATACAACAAACATGATTAACTAAAACCAAGAATGACTAAAAATAGACCACTTCACAGATCCTGAAAGGTAACCAAGCTTCGCGAAAAAGTTTGACCTGGCACAGTTAGAGAAGTGGAAATAATACACATGCTAATAAGCTATTTCCACTCCTCTAACTGTGCCAGGTCAACATTCGCCTCGGTTTCATGTAGTGGCTTGGTTACCTTTCAGGAACTGTGAAATGGTCATTGATTCAATATTTCTCAGCGACTTTAAATCGATTAGATGAGCAGTGATATGATTAGATGAAACGACTTTCTATTGTTACACTTTTTTCCCCCCCACATCCATTCGTTTCAATGCTGATGGATTCTCCACTGGCAAAAACAAAGGGTACAATCCATATACAGTGGTTCACAGTAATTTAAGAGTCTACTTGAATTAAATTCGCTTACAAAAAATCAAAATATTAACGGTCGAAAATTGTCTAAAAAAACAGTTTTCAGTTATACAAAAATTTAAAGCTAACAAGTTAAATTAATTTTACCATTTGACTGGCCAGCGGCCTCCTTGTGAAGCCCTATAATAGTCACTCCCTGAACCAACAGCTCTTGACAAACCAAAATCACTGATTTTTAACTAAAGAATAAAAAATATCAGTGATTAAAAGAAAATTAAGAATAAAAGAACTTCCAGCAAGATGGTATCCAATGAAAGATTAAAATGTCGCATAGCAAGACCTATACACACTACTCTAGTTTAAGACCTTGTCAATCAGAACAAATTAACAACAAAGTACAGACTGACTAACTTAATGGGCTTCAATATTAAAAATAGAAAGAGGATGTTACACGGTGGCGCGAACATATGAAGTTTATTTTCGAGTGGAAAAACGATTTCACGAATGAGCGCAGCGAACGAGTGAAACTGGCCTCTTTTCCACGTTTATTACATAGATATGAGTGTTTCGAAAATAAAAAAATTAGACAAAAAACAAAGGAGTGACGTCAGCGATATCTTCACTAGTGAGGATATGGAGGATATTACATGGCTGTGCGGAGATACGGATTTGATCTTCGAGTGTTGATAATATCTCTTACGAGAGAACGAAGCGAATGAGTGAGAGATGTTTTTAACACAAGAAGATTAAATCCGTATCTCCAAGCGGCCATGTAATTTTCTTTTTATTATATGAAATCTTCACAGTCAAGCGAAATTAAATAAAAAGCAAAAATTATAAGCATAAGTATTTACTGTTCCTGTCTTCAAAAAAATGAAGGTAAATAATGGCTACTAAACTTGCTGAAACAATGAACAAGACTGTAATAATTATTCATAAACCTTTTATATTTTTTTCTAAAATCTGTGTTAACTGTCTTAGTATCAGTAACATCCACGAATCTAGAAGGCATTTCTGTGTTTTTTTTTCCATTTTACAACGTTAACTATTGGTTTTTAAAATTTTTCTCATGGGTCAAAAACAACAAAATACTCACAGCACCGCACGCACGGACCATTGACAACCGCGCAAAAATGCTAAAAGCTGATTGGTTCAAAAATGATCATCACACATGTGTTGATAAAAATGGTATTGACACTGGGGAGAGTGGGGATATCATTTTTCTTATCTTGCTACCATTCGGTATACAACTGTATCTCATATAACAAAATTGTACTCCAGCATGACTATAATCACTAAACCAATAAAATTTATAAAAGTTAAAAATTCAAACGAGGCCTTGAGCTACTGTTAAAATTGTTTAAAAAATTGACTAAATGAAGGGCCTTCATTTCCAAAAAAAATTTACCGGAAAATTTCCAAGATTTTCAGGGCCTTAAGGTCAGAGTAAAGCATTAATCCGATAGACACACCCTCGACATTCCTAAGGCCAAACAACAATGTAAAAGAGAACAGTGCCCCATCGTCAAAACAGGAATGTGCTGCAAGCGCAACTGTGTATATAAAATTTTATGCACAAGTTGTAATAGATTTTACATTGGCAGCACAATTAGACACCTGCACGACCGCATCAAAGAACATTTTGAGAACATTAAATCTTTGTTTATAAACATTTTATCGCGTGCCACAAAAAACCCAACAATTCTAAAAATGTCATTAGTGTTATCATCCAAGAACCTGACCACCATAAATTTGTCTCCAAGAAGCCTTTTTTATCCGCAAACTTCAACCCACCATAGATTCACGTGCAGAACTCACTGAATTTAAAAGCGAACTTTTATTTTGAATCATTGTTTTCTTAATATATTTTTTCTGTTGTTTTATCATAGCTATACCATTTGTTTTACTACACAGTATTTTATAATGATATTCAGATCTTTTATCTATGTTATGGCCGATCGCGTTAGTCAGTATTTAGAACTCTGCTACGCTATTTTTTTATTATTCATTCCCTGCTGATGCCGTAGATCGACGAAAGCTCAGATAATTTTTTAAAACATTTTTAAACCTTTTAGTCCATTTTTGAACAATTTTAACAACTTAGCTCTAGGCCTCATTTGAATTTTTAACTTTTACAATTTTACAACATGCTGCTGAAGGCCAACATTAAATATATACAATATAGCTTAATTATGTTTTGTTATCTGGTTTAGTAAAATAGTTAGTTTACATAAAAAATATGCATTTTTTTCAAGCTACATCATTTTAGAAATACAGGAACTAGACTATCCTGTGGGTACCCTATACCACTTGTAATTCACGAATGATGTAAAAACATTTCCCTTTTTTATGTCTTATGAAATA
Source organism: Zoanthus solanderi (assembly GCA_024336925.2). Lineage (NCBI taxonomy): Eukaryota > Metazoa > Cnidaria > Anthozoa > Zoantharia > Zoanthidae > Zoanthus > Zoanthus solanderi. The sequence continues at coordinate 1,696 of JANCMA020314614.1, read as the reverse complement.
TTCCAAATGTTGTTCATTGTTCACACATCAAGGGTAAGTAAAAATCCCAATCATGCATCATGAAAAAAGGACAGTGTTCCCTCTATCCTTGCGTCATCCTTTAAATAGGAGGGTGCTTATGTTTGTGCAGCATAGTTGGCACAGCTTTGGTAAAACCTCTCTGCCTGAGGTTCCCGGTTCGATCCCCGGGTCTGCCGACATTACAATCTCAATTCTGCCAAAGCTACCTCAGCTTTCCATCCTCCAAGGTCAGTAAACAAGACCAACAATGGTTTGGAGCTAACACATGATGGATACCCTTGTCCAGGGGGAGTCAAAGACTCTTGTTTGCTCAACACTATAGAGTGGTAAAGTGTAACGTCACAAAAATTAAAATTTGTGAACTTATGGGATTTATTGAGATCATCCGAGAGATCAAGACTGAAAATGTATCCTTGCCAAAAATCAGCATGTTGGTGCAAATTGTGGACGAGATATTACCACGGTTATGCTATAATGACTCCATAGAAATCCTTCTAAAAATGGCTTGGTTCTTAACGTTAGGAACCAAGCCAATTTGAATGGGATTTGTCTGCGGCCATCAGGGCATAACCGTGGCGATGTTTCATCACTGACTGGTGGCAAAATGCTAAATTTCAGCATGGAGGCATTTTTCATCTTCTTCTTTCTGAATATTACAACCAAATCACAAATCAAATTTTTGTGATGTCATCACTTTAGCACTCTATTGAAACTGGGAATAAGCACTGGTTCCAATAAGTCACTAAGCTCAGAAAAAGATTTAGCAATTTTTTGCCATGTTTAAAAGTGGAATGTTTTTAAAAGGAACGTCAGCACCTAGTTAGAAACCTAGACCTTTCTTCCTTGTCTTCCTTTTTCTTATAATTCCTTTTCCTTTAGTGGCTTTATATGTCGCTCCTGAAATAGCCTCTGCACTCTCATGTGTAACGTTTTGAAAAGAACTGTTAGCACCTAGTTACAGCCCTAGACCTTTTTTCCTTAATCTTTACATGTCACTGCCAAAATGGCCTCTGAAGCTGCTGCTAATTCAAGAGCTTGTAACACCTTCTTAACTAAAAATAGGGCTCCATGTTTAAACAGGTACGACCAACCACTAGTAACATAAAATACCAGGTGCCAGAGCTTTTTAAAATCTAGCATACTGTATAAAAAAAATTGGATCAAATCCCCACCAAACAAGAATTCCTTCATTTGACAAACTGGTGTTTGATTGAATAACACAAGAACATGCAAAATCAATTCATAAAAAGTGAGTGAGTTAGCTAAAAAGTCAAATTTCAAGGCATTTTTGAGTCCCAAGGTTATAAAAACTTCTTGATGAATCTTAATCCATGAACAGAAATCCCCAAAATGCAATCCACATTTCCTGGTGGCATGTGCAAGACCTAGAGACAAGTCCTACAAAACCCTGTTGCACTAATGATGAAAAATATGTAAGAACACAGTGGACACAGTAAAAACTAGATCATCATATCAATCACAACAATATTAAAGAAACCTGTTAATCTGAGCACCTTGAGAAAGTACTAAGGGCCTCAATAGAAATCTTACATGTCTATATAGTTGTCCATATAGTCTATATAAATTATAGTCTATATAGTTTCAAACAACAAGGTCCAACTTATATTTCTAATTTTTTCAAGCCTCGTATCACTCCATACAACTTACGAGGTCA
>JANCMA020314508.1:0-11950 GCA_024336925.2 Zoanthus solanderi | reverse complement strand
ATCAAAAATAATTTATCTTTGGATTTATTAATTATTTTAAAATTGTTTAAGTGCTGAACATTTCCAAAGCTGCTGAAGTTTTGATACACTTAGACGTCAAGTAATTTTAATGTTTTAAAATTGTGAAGAAGTTAATAATTTATTAAAATAAATAAATATACATTTAAGAATATCTGGCCTGAGAACAGTTTAAGAGGCCTTGCAAGGGGTTTTGGTGACAAGTAAGTGACATTACTCCAAAATTGGCCAACATGTAGCAATAATCTTGCTCCAGAATACCAACAGCTGACGGAACCTGACAAAAAGTGACAATTTGCAACAGCCACAAAGGGACATCTTTTCACGCTTTTCAAAAGCGTTCGAACACTCTATGAATGGATAGTTAACATTCTTTCCATTGCATTCGATACGTTTTTGTGTACTGGGATACACAATTTATTTTATTTAATTTATAAATTAGTCAACATTTGACACATTAAAATTTAAAGTGTGAGCCTTTGTAACTTTTGTATTTTTCTTAAATTTATGTTTACATTCTAGCTGTTAGATTCTTTAGAAACTTATAAATATAGTGATTGATCTTCTCTGTATTAAAAAGAAGGATGAAGTATTTATTTTACCTTTGAATTAAACAAAATTGCAGAATGCACTTTTAGCAAACATTTGTTTAATTTTTCTAGTGAAAAAGCAACAGTGGCAATCACATTGCAGGAGCAAAAAGTGATTGGGGTATTTGTCTCTAGCCAAATACTGGTTACAGGTTGGCTGGAAAATAAGTGTGAAAGTGACCTCAAAAGTTGGAAGGATTATAAAACTAGTTTGTGTAGATCAGATTTATTTTAGTTAATAGTTTAAAGTAACAAGAAACTTACTGTGCTGAAAACTGGCACACAGGCTAGTTTAGTTTAGTTTCAGTTTATTTGTTTTGCCATTTACATATACCACATATTATACATTATAAAGCATACAAGAGCAAAGCTGATACACAAACTGCAAGCCGACAAAAGCGGAAACTCAAAAAAAAAAAAAAGGTGTGAAATCACGCTAAACAGAAAAAAATGTATGTAATCACGCTGACAGTATGTAATCATGCTAACAGAAACGATTTCAATCTTGAGGAAAACAAGGAAACGCTGGAAGAATTGCGAATGTCTTCATTCACAGAGTTGAAGAGTTTAGGTCCTTGGAATCGTATAGAAAATTTGCCAATATTTGTCCTACAGTAGGGTAAAGAAAAACAAGATCTCGAGTAATGGTGTGTAGCTGTTAGCAAAAGGCAGGGAAGGAGTGATGGTATGTAGGTGTTACCAATAGGGAGGGAGTCATCGTGTGGGTGTTACCAATAGGGAGGGAGTGATGGTATGTAGGTGTTACCAAGAGGGAGGGAGTGATATTGTGTAGGTGTTACCAAGAGGGAGGGAGTCATCGTGTGGGTGTTACCAAAAGTAAGGGAGTTATCAATGGTACATACGTGTTACCAAAAGAGAAGGAGTCATGGTGTAAGGGTGTTTCCAAGAAAGGAGTTTTGAAAATTCATGAGCGGGCTTTCTAATTAAAGAAATGTAATATATTGCACTCCTACTTTATGCTTAAAGTAGTAAAAATATAACACTGAACAAAAGTAATCTCCAGTCTGTTTAACCAGCAGCAACTGGTGTAATTTATCCCGGTTGCTTTATTGTTTCATCATCTCGATAGTACACTCGGTAGTAATCATTTTCTTTTTGTCCATAAATCCAGCACTATAAGTTACAGCAAAACTTTAAAATTTCTCAGATATCATGATTAAATATGACGTGTTGTTACATCTGTTTACCTGTCGTAATTCAGTTCTTAACTTCCATAAATATTTCAACCTTGCCCACTAGCTGTTCGTCATATTATCATCAAGTCAATATGAAGAACAACCAGTGGCCGAAGTTGTTAGCAAATGACCAACTCCCGTCGATTCTTTTAATTTCGATGCAGGCTGAAAGGAAATCATCGCCTACAAGGTAAACAAATATTGTGCTTAGTGAAAAAACGGACTTTTTCTTTGTAAACCTGTGTTTTTGTGTGTATGTATGTGTGCTTGTTATATAGTTTTTTTTGTCCAACCTTTGTAGAAGGGCTAAGAAATAGTTTTCAGTATAACAGACTATACTACGTTATCTATAGCTATGCCAAGGGATCGAGAAATAGTTCTCAGTATCACAGACTCGGTTGTCTGTGAATATGCCAAGGGATCGAGAAATAGTTCTCAGTATAACAGACTCGGTTATCTGTGACTATGCCAAGGGATCCAGAAATAGTTCTCAATATAACAGAATAGGTTATCTGTGACAATGCCAAGGGATCCAGAAATAGTTCTTAGTATAACAGACTAGGTTATCTGTGACTATGCCAAGGTATCCAGAAATAGTTCTCAATATAACAGACTAGGTTATCTGTGACTATGCCAAGACATCCAGAAATAATTCTCAGTATAACAGACTCGGTTATCTGTGAATATGCCAAGGGATCCAGAAATAGTTCTCAATATAACAGACTAGGTTATCTGTGACTATGCCAAGCGATCCAGAAATAGTTCTCAACATAACTGACTCGGTTATGTTTGAATATGCCAAGGGATCCCGAAATAGTTCTCAGTATAACAGACTAGGTTATCTGTGAATATACCAAGGGATCCAGAAATAGATCTCAATCTGCCAAAATTAAGTATTGCATGAAGGAACTTCGGCTCTTAGATAAAATGAAATGGCTTAACTACTGAACAAGTGTGCAAGTTGCGATGTGAGAGGTAACATTGACCAAATAAATCGCTGACAAGAGGTTACACTGTTTATTGCAAGAATTTAGAGTATGCAACCTGTTGTCGGGACAATTGATAATAGAGGAACTTCAACAAGCGCCGCAGTATCAAGCCTTCAAGGTAGGGGGTCTCCGAGAGCTTCCAAGAAATTTTCAAACTCCGGATACTTAAAACGCCATTTCCAGGATTTTCGGACCGATGTCATTTCAAAAACGTTTCCAAGACTGAGTTATCTTAATTTTTGATAAAAAAAAGTGTTATCATGTATTCAAGTTTTATAGATATTGTCATACTTTAAGAGTTAAGATTATCGTTTTATAAAAGTAAGAGCATTTTATTCTCGCTTGATTTTGAGGGCATCTCGTAGAAATCGTTATATTTGCATCACAACTGAGTTCCAATCGGCATTCGGGAATCTCGTGCAAAGTCGGAACAATTCCACCTACATCGGGACTGTTGTCAGACACTCTAAAAATGAGTTTCATGATTAAAGGCATACCATGCTAGTTTCTCCACTCCAATTCAAGAAAATCTCAGTCATCCGGTGATGCCGTTTATTTTTGTAAGTTTTAACACTTCCGCTATTAACAGTATATTTCATTTTCCTAACATTTTTTACTTCGAAATATATAGTAATACGAAAATATAAATACGAATATGTATTACGTTTATGTATTAAAATATTTTCTCTTTCTAAGATAATTTTAATTTGCTTGGGTTGTCCTTGAGTCAAATCGCACTCGCACCACTGGCTGGATTTGTTTTAGATTATCCCTGAATCAAATTCCACTCGGACCACTTGCTGGATTTGTTTTAGATTATCCCTGAATCAAATCCCATTCAGATCACTGGCTGGATTTGTTTTAGATTATCCCTGACTCAAATCTCACTCGCACCACTGGCTGGATTTGTCTTGGGTTATCCCTGACTCAAATCCCATTCAGACCACTGGCTGGATTTGTCTTGGGTTATGCCTGACTCAAATCCCACTTGGACCACTGGCTGGATTTGTCTTGGGTTATCCCTGAATCAAATCCTACTCGAAACACTGGCTGGATTTGTCTTGGGTTATCCCTGAATCAAATCCTACTCGAAACACTGCCTGGATTTGTCTTGGGTTATCCCTGACTCAAATCCCATTCAGACCACTTGCTGGATTTGTCTTGAATTCCACTCGGACCACTAGCTGGACTTCCTTGGGTTATCCCTGATTCAAATCCACCATTGTAAATTAGAACAAACTCAATAAATGTTCAGGGGCTTTTACAAACGCGACAATTACAGTTTCACTCCTCCTTTTCTCTCTCTTAGATTTTTATCTAATACAAGTGGTACCACTAAAATATAATTATAAGCACTTTTTAGTATTGCTTTATGACAATTATGCATGAAGTATCTTTCAGAAAAGAAAATTTAAAAAAACTAAAAGAGTTTCAAGTACCTGGCAACTCAATGACTGAACAAATTTTCAAATACCGTTAAAACTTACCATATGTTCCCCAGTATTCGATAGGCTGCAAATCCTAGGGCCACACTAACTCCAACACAAAATACGTAATCTACGAAATCTAGGTCTTTTTCAGTTCTGGTCGAGGAAGGCTGGACAGGAGGATGGACCACGTGAACAGGAGTATCAAATCGTACTCTGTTTCTCGTAACTGGTCGAAGCACACTTGGTAAGGGAACCTTGTCTTCCACATCTTCGGGTCGGAATGTTGGCCAAGGCGGGGCTTCCTCGACAAGTTCTTCTTGTTGGACAGGTGTTCCACTCCTTAACTGGTTTGATTGGAGTTCAAGAGAAGTAGTACGCATCGATAGTGAATCGATAGAACCCATAAGTGTGCGGGGAAAAGGTATTCCGTCTATCTCAATTGTTCCATGGTTGATAGGTTCAGTACTATTTTGCACTGGGTCAACTATTGGCTGTTGATTGATAGGACTGGAATTGAGGGTCGTTGACTGGAAGGACGGCATCGCAGGCTCGTTTATTTCAATCGTGCCTAGGCTAGGCTCGATAATATTCAGAAATCGGTCAGCTAATGACCATTGGTTAACAGGATTGGAGTCGAGGGTCGGAAAATTGAAGAACGGCAATGTGGGCCCGAAATTACCTTCTACAAAACCGTTGAAGGATGGTTCTTCGTCCGTAGTTTGGCCTTGTAATAAGAACACGTTTTAGATTAGACAAAGTTCAGTTACGACGATTGGTTTGCATACTTTTAAATACAACGTACAAATAAGCCTACAAAAAACTAATCATAAGACAGAATGGCTTGACATCTGTTTTTACAAGCAGGCATTTTCACTACCTCGTTCCCAGGCTTTCATGTCATTTGGGCGAAGCATTGAAATCTGAACCTTGCCAAGTCTTAGAGAAACCTTAATTTTGGCAAGTTTTCACTCAAGTCGAAATTCAAACTATCTAAGAAAATTGTCTGCCATGCTACGAACTGATTTTCTGAATTTTATTCCTTTTGATTATATTATTGCTCGATAAAAGTGTTTTCATGGCGAAGTTTAATACCATTGTTTATTATATAGATAAAGATGAAATAACACGATTTTTCCTTTTACTAAAAAATCATATCTTCATTGAGCGCAGTGATTTATCCTTCACATGTGAGGATTTGGTGTTGCTATGGCTACTAACATGATTAGCCAATTACAAGAGAGCTTCCCGCTGAGGCGCACGCGGTCGGTTCTTTTGAAATTTCATTCACAAAATGATCACTTTAATTGCACTATTTTGTTGTTTCGAAAATGAATTAAAAAGCTGTATTTTATGAGGAAATTTCATCAGTATCTATAAAATATCTGTTGCAATAACAACGTCAATAATTGAGTAATTGTGCCCATAAGGCCGGAAAATCATGGGGAGAAACAATACAAGTATAAACTCGCATGTTTCAACCATCTTTTGTTCTTCTTCGCCCGCGGGTTGACGATTTCAAGTAAAGCTACAGATTTTAAGATAAAATCAACGACTTTTCAAAAAATGGCAAGCTCATCCCTTTATGATGTAAATTATTCGAAACCATTTAAGCTTTCCTGAACTTTCAACTATACATAGCATACAATAGAAGTAACCATTTTCAACGGAAAAACGGGATTACTCGCGTTTACAGTTTTTTGTGACTTACGTACGAATCAAGTTTTACTGGTTTTTGAACGTGAGATCAGTGATCCGGATTTAGGTGATGTCAAGCAATAATGCTGTCTTATACTTTTCAATTAACCCTAGAAGCCTCAAGGGGGTCAAATGGACCACCCCCCCCCCACCCTCGCTTTTTTTGGCCTCAAATCTGAACGCCTAGACCAATTGCCAAAAGCTTTGGCACAACTGTTCCTTGATAATGAATGCATGTTTTGACATTAATTAAATGTATCACAGAAAGTCACGAAAGTTGGATTTTTATAAAACTTTTTGTAGAATTTTTTCTAAAACTGGAAAATAATCGTTACTTTTCCTTTTCTTTCCAGTACTTTGCATTTCTAGCACATAAAACGGTATTTCCTATCCATATCCTATAATACCTATCAGTTTTAGACAAAATCTCAAAAATCGGAAATTAATCCAAGATGGCGGCCATCATCATTTTATCAGCCTTGGTCACCATGGTAACAAGATAATTGTCATCGATCACTTGATTAGTATTAAATAAAAGTTCGAAGTCCAATTAACATTCATGCCAAATCTCAAGTAGATCGGTCCACGCATAACAAAAATCTTGGGGAGGGGTCCAACGAGCTCCCCCCATCCCCTTTGAGGCTATATGTTTGGCCAATGAGTTACCAGCTGCAGTTCGAATCAGCAAGAACAATGACAAATTACGTACTATTCTATTTTTTCTCATTTTTTAAGATTTCCAAGCCCAGGTTTTAAACCTACAATGGATTAGTGTTTCGTCCAGGGGGAGTCAAAGACTCTCATCCACTTAACAGTACAAAAACCGGAGATAAGCACCGGCTCCATGGGCCACTTGGCTTGTAAAGGATTTAGCTTTTTCCAAGCCCAACCGGGCTCTGAACAATTGATACGTTTTTCTGATTTTATAATGATTGTCATTATCACGAACAGACAAATTATTAGCCTTACCATTGATATTTTGCTTCTCTACTTCTTCGTCTTTAGTATTTTTCTTTTCTTGTGTACATTCATCAAGACTGCGTCCAAAAACAAGAAGAGTTGGTTAAAATATAAGTTATTTAAGTTGGGTGCTACAAATTTCCTTCTTTCTACTCTTAATTATAGCTGCATCATTTCAATAGATAACGTTTCACTAAAAATCTGTAAGCTGTTTCATATAAACCATCGGTTGGCAAAAAGCTGAATATAGCGGCATTAAATTTGTGTCAGCACACCAGGAAAAGAGTCAGACAAGGCAAGGGAGACATTTTCTAAAAACTAAGAGCTTTACCATACTATTAATGTTTTTTCAAAGTCGGTTTCTTACTGCCGCATATAAGATATTTATTCCGCAATAGACCATTTCCGAATTATACTCCACTGCTCACAAGCAAAACCTTCAAGCCGAGGCTAAGTGCTAACTTTTCATACATTTGCTGTACTTTTAGCACTTGGCCTCGACTTGATGTTTCTGTTTGTCGGCAGTGGAGCGTAATTCGGAAATGGCCTATTGTAGCGCATTTTGAGCCCTATCTTGATAAAGACATGGCTAATCTCTCAAAAACCCCTGCGATGCCGCAGGTGGTAATGCAGTCCAACCAACAATTTTACGTTATCAGATATAACACCGACTTGATTTCTTTATTATGAATTTATTTATTTTTTAACAAACTTTCTCCATTATGTAACATTTTAATGTGAAATCAACAGTCAGGTTCGGGTCATCAGTCGCGTCTCCCACCTTTATGACTTGGGATCGAATCCTGGGTCCCGTACGTGGGCTGATATTTTTCTACCGGTCCTCCATCACTTCCTTCATAAAGGTCTGTCACAACTCCCAAGGGCCAATCTCCACGATTGCGCTCGTCTGATTTCATAACACCACGGCACCTAATTTTATGGAAAGTGGTTTACCGACGCTTTGGTGTTTCTCCCGTAGGCCCCGTAAATACTCAGTTGACCACTTTAGAAATTTGGCGCGCTGCTGGAGATCTTGTTCACCGATATAGTAGGTCTCATGCTTTGGTAGCACAGTCGCAGGTGTGAGTAACAGTGTGTTGGAGGTTAGGACTAGTTACTGGAGGTCAACCTCCGCATAACTGAGGTTTTTTTTAGGAATATCTCTAGCGGGGCCTACCCCGTCGTGCTATGAACCGCTTCAACGTTTCGAGAATTTCACTCGTCCCCACTGTTTGTGCTACTTCTAAATGTATTGCACCGGTCAAGCTACAAGCATAAAGCACAATGTACGCTTTCAGTAGTTGTTTTCCGGACTTTGCCTTATAGTAGAGGGGTCCTGCAACTTCCTTACTCCGACTGTTCGATTTCGTGGTAGCTTGCCAGGTGGAAGGTTTGCGACTGTTGTAGCTTGGAAGCGACGACAGCCAAAACATCCCCTTATCACTCGCTTGGCTAGTCCTCTCATTATCGGCAGTACCTCTTCCTAACATACGTCAGTGTCTTTCCCACTCACCCATGGAGAGTGCGCAGAGTTTCTCGGTGTAGGGGGAATTGCCAGGAAAATAGATGGGGTACTCATCTTGTTGGCGTCCCCTGCACTCCAGTACATTAGTTGTACTGTTTATTTGTAGGTTCAACTTGATTTTGTCAGTCACTTGAAGATTGTTCCTGCTTGGTCCAGGATAGATGTTGTTCTTGGATTTCTTTTATTTTCAGTGAGCCAGTCTTCCTCTTCGCCCCCTCCAGGCGGGAATTTCACGTGAACCGCGAGAGCCACACACAAATCCGCAAGGCCTTACTCAGGCCAAACCCGTGGCGAACCCCTCATCAAAGGAATCTTTGGCTTCTACATTAACTACAAACAGCTCTTTGATTACCTTTGCCTCCGACTCTCTCTCTCTCTCTCTCTCTCTCTCTCTCTCTCTCTCTCTCTCTCTCTCTCTCTCTCTCTCTTTTGAAGGCTTAGTCACTACATCTGGTGGCCAGTCATAAGGTCAATTCAACCACTCTGGTCCAGTCCACCAGAGCTTACTGTCCACGTTGCTCCCACAGCTGCCCAGGTCGGCCGGATTCTCACTCGTCCCAACATGATGCCAGCGAAGGTCTGTGTGTGCTCGGATTTTCTGTACTTGGTGGGCGACAAACTGCCGGTAGTTCCCATCTCTCTTAATCTAATGCAGGGCTACACTGCTATCAAGCCAACAGTGTAGTGATGTCACAGGAAAAGCTATAAGAGAATCTCCAACATTGTGCTAGAGGTTAGTAACCTTGGGTATTCTTAGCCCCCTTTTTGCTTTCTGTGCCTTGGCTGCAACAAGTCCCTGGCTCTGCCCTGAGGGTTACTGGATTACCCCATACACAGCAGCTGCTACTCCGGTTCTGCTAGCATCTCCAAATCCGTGAAGCTGCACGTTACAGGTCTTTTCTTTGAAGGGCGCCAGCGTTCTCGTTGCTGGGATCAACTGTGGAAGAGAACACTCCCACTTCACCCACTTGCTGGTCTGGTTTCCAGGCAGATGGGCATTCCATCCCACTTTTGCGTCACACACGTCACGTTAAATAAATTTGCTTCCCAAAGTTATAGCAGAGACAAGTCATAAATCTTTGCAAGGTTGGCTAGGATTCCCCTCAGGTGATGGAACAGTGACGCCTAGTTGATCCTTTTTTTTGTCCCATATGAGACCAAGGACCTTACATTTTCCTTGGTTAGATATATTTAATTGTTGCTTAGCATACAACATGTCTTCTCTCTCACTCCGCTCGCGCTCTGAGTTCATGAAATATTTACTCTACTGCCCATTGTGTAGTTTAAACTTGGCATCTTCAAATATCTCAATAGCTTCGCCTTTTAGTTTCTCAGCTTTAGCAACTGTAGGGACCCTGATTGTTAGATCATTTACGTAGAGCCCACACTCTATGTCTCGCACACTTTCAGGGTACCTACCCCTCCAGGTGTCAAATGCTGCTGGTTGAACCCCCTAACAAAAAGGGTGATAGTGTTAACCCTAAGATGGCTCTTGTGAAATGCATCACTTCACCGGGCTCATGCACACCAAATTGCATGTAATGGTTCCTCTTAGCCTTCTATTTAAGAAATAAAACATGTTCTCCGTGCCTTCATAGCCTGGTGAAAACCGAAACGAACGTTTGGGAGAATTCGAGAGCAGATCAGTGAAAACCCGAGACACAGTTGAGAGTTTTCATCTGCGCAAGAATTCTCACAAACTTTGCCGAGGTTTTCAAAAGGCTATGGAGGCACGGACAACATGTTTTATTTCTTTTATAAAATTATTACTTTCATTGTTAACAAAGAGAAAGACGGTTTACGAAGCGCGTACTGTAAATTCTCACAACTCCGAGACAGTCAAACTATATTGCTCACGCCATTTTCGTGTTTCGTAGCGCTATGAAAACACACTTGTAGACCAATCAAAACGCACGTACTATCCAAATTATTTTATAATTTATTTTGAAAAATGCGTCCAGCCCTCCAGTCCTTACTTTTAGTCTCTGTCTTGAGCTTATTATCATAAATTCTGTTTTTGTCATGTTTAGGCTGAGCATATTAGCTATAAGCCATCAATGTAATTTCAATAACTCTAAATTTATCTGATTTTGGAGATCATAAGCATTTGTAGCTGATACACTAATTGTATTATCATCAGCATACATTCTGGGGGTAGAATTGTCAAGACAGTGTGGCAGATCATTAATGTATATGAGAAATAGTAGTTGGCCAATTATAGAACCTTAAGGTACACCGCACGTCAGGGTGTGGGTACCGGAAGGGTGACCATTAACGCAACACCTTTGATTTATGTCTGTTAAATAGGATATAGACCACATTAAGCAATGTTCGGTCACCCCATAGTAACTCAATTTTTTCAAAATAATTTCATGGTCAATGGTGTCAAAAGCCTTCTTAAGATCAATGAAAATCACACCGTTCAGGAGGCCATTGTCAACATTGACAGACCAGTTGCTGGTTTCTTCAAGTAGAGCTGTTAGAGTACTATGGAGTGACCTAAATCCGGACTGACAATTTGTTAGTAAGTTATGGTTATTTAATAGATTGCGCATACGCGTAATTGAGTTGCAAGCTTGATGTTCTTTGGTCATGCATAGAACTAAAACTGCGTTTCGTCAACAAATTCATTATTGAAACAAAAAGGAAAAAAAATTAATTGAACATAAACCAAGTACTTTATAATGAGTACACATAATCTTACCAAAATGTTTGTCAAAAAGGATGAATAAAGTAAACACTAGCTTTTCTATTACCAGTCTTGTTTCATTTAGTCTTACAATTCTCACAGTTAACACTTAAAAAACTTGTTAATTATTTTTCTTTTTTCAATTTTTTCTTCATCGTCTCGACACGGATAATTATAATTTTTAGGAATATCCCTCTTTCACCCAAACTTTATATGACGTTTGGGGTAGAACAAAATAGTACGTGCAATTTTCCTTGTCTCTTATAAGGTTGTCTCCAATCTGCCCTTTTCAGTTCGGGGGCAATGCGGCGTTGTATCTGTTTCGTGTTTGCCTCTGTTTGTGCGCGTTAACCATAGCGAAGAGCTGTTAGAACCCCTGCCACGTATCATTCGATAAATTTTGACGTGCACTTTTAAAGCAAGGGACAGCAATGTTCCTGCAAATAACAGGTGGCACTTTAAAAAGTAGTGAATATGGACTAGTTTGTGAGTAATGTGTGAACAAGGCTTATACGGTGAGACCACTTATTACCAACACCTTTAAAGTGAGCCTCGGATGTCCAACAATATCTATCTCAAATAAGAGTTTTCGTTGACTTGTGTCTACATCAGCAGCTCAAATTGGATAATTTTCTACTCTTGATAAAAACAATAGCCATGATCGATTGGGTCCTGGCACTGCAACGTAACTACGTCACATCTCAAGATGGCGGCCCGCAGGAAATTCATTGATCAAAATCAATCATTTAGCGTGAATCATATATAAAGAATTATTAAATTTGCAATAGTTTCCAGTCCCTGCTCTTGGGAGTTGGGAGTTCGTGTGTTCCAACGTCTTTTACTTGTAGTATCGCTCAG
>JANCMA020314400.1:0-11952 GCA_024336925.2 Zoanthus solanderi | reverse complement strand
TTGTTGGAGCAAAACTTGTGACACTGAAGTTTACCCTGATAGAGCCGTCACAGCTTATATTCACTTCCTTTTCTTCAACACAAACACTTAAAGCTTTGCTGCCTATTGATCCAGCAGCTACATTCGTCACAGTCCACGTGTTGACACTGAAGAGTGTTATACTCCTTGGTGTACCAGAGCTGTAGGTAGAGAAATTAGTTGGTCAGTGTTGCTCTGAAATGGTGCTAATGGGAAACGTTTCTTATTCGCAAATAAAATATCTAACTTTTTTTTATTTCTGTAACTTCATGGCAAGTAAATGTTTTTTAACAAAAACTCCTATTTCGTTACAATAAAGAATAAGAAATTACAAAAAGCTTTTTGCTAGGTTTGGTACACGACAAAATAAATCAAGATGCTCACAACGTCATACCCGGCTTATTTTACACAGAGCCTGGGCACGAGGTTGGTCGCTTATTGTCAATGAGCCAAACCAATTACATGCAAATCCGATCAGGTGATTGAGAGTGCTTTAGATATTCAAATTCGATGGAGGAATCGTTTCATCAAAGCTTTTAATGAAGGAACTGGAATAATTACCGACTGTTTCCTGACTGTAATGTTGCTGCTACTGTCACAGTTCGTAGCTTACAAATGTCATCTCTGTGCGCCATTGTGATTAAATGACACTCGCGACTCCTGTTGGCTTCAATGACAAAGCTTAACGGTCTAACATAACTGAACATGCTTTCAGATTGCATGACGTGTGCACTGAAAGAGTAGAAACCTCTAGTACCCAGGTTTGTTACCATAAAAGGGGTTTCTGTTGTTTCGTCTGGTGTCAGGACGATTTCGGTAACATTTCCAGTTTTTCCCTTGAGATTTACAATGTCATGTACAACGCTGATTTGACATTTTCCCATGTTGCCTACTTTGTCCAAACCAATGATTGTGACCCTTGTATAACAGCAGCTGGAACTGTACGAGGCATTTACTGAATTGTTTTCCTGGCCTTTTGTAAAGGGCTCCACTGTAGATGGAACGGAAAAATACTTTGTAACATATATTGATGATTCTTCCACCAGGGAAGGCATTTTATATACGTTGCCTTGTTATGTACCTAGGAGTACTGCGATTGGTTCATTCTTGGTTACGTATACTGATTAAATTCAAATGTATCCCGACCGGAATATAATTACGCATTGTTGCCCTCAAAGAACAGCACGTAATCAGTGCAGGACTAAATTAAAAATGGCGTGATCGTCAACATGTGTTCACGTCAGAACCAGTGGAAACCAGTGAGGCTAAAAGAAAGCGCTTTTCTATATTATAAGAGGAAGAAATTAATACAGAATTCAATTGAAGGCAAAGATTCTAAGCAACTAAGAACGATATTTTTGGCATATTGGAACGAAGGAGCGGGTAAAAAACAGTGCCGAATAAGGAACAATGAAGTTCTAACGAATTTCTGGCAAAGAAACAGAACTGATACACAATGAATGAAAGTCTAAATGTATTACACAGCACTTCATGATTCAACTTCGTCTCGGGAAACATCAGGAAAACAACAATATACACTTAATGACTGCTCACGAGAGAAACAAACCAGATGTTTACCGAGGGAGCAGTCATTAAGTGTTTTGTTGTATAGCATAAACAAAATAAACCACAATTATTAAAGGCCCGTTCAAACGGATCAAACATGTTCGTCAAACATTATCAAACATTGTTGGACGCAACATGTTTGACCCGGTTGAACAGCACAATCACTGAAACATGTTGGATAGTGTTTGACGGTGTTGGACGATGTTGGATGAAGTTTGACTTTGTTTAAACTTTTCATCCAACATCGTCCAACATTTTCGTTCGCGTGATCAAAAATACACCATAATTTCGTGCCTGGTACTGAAATCCAACATTTTTAGATGGTGTTGGATTCGTTTGAACACTCCAGCATCTAACACAACACTGCAACACTGATCAAACACCGTCCATCACCACCTAACAATGTTGGATAACGTTAGACCAAAAAAAACAAAACAAATTTATTACAAGAATTAGAGTAGAGATACAAACGTACAGCAGTCCTTGTGGCATTTTCAGTGTTTATAGTCTTTTTCTACAAGGAGTTTTCCAATTTCATCTTCTGTAAGATGAGCAAAACGTTTTATTGGGGGTTCCAGTTTTGTTTTTGAATGTCAAAATTGCAAAAATAAATTTTTAGTACGCGCGACCGCCGAATTTTCCCGCTCTCAAGCATGACAGCACAGCAGCAATGTTGATCGGCTGGTCAACAATTTTCGAGATGTTGACCAGCCAGGAAACATTTGAGTTGAACTCATCCACGTGACCTTGATTTAGCCAATGATAGCGCGCATTCGAGTCAAAAACGCACTTGCTATATAACAAAACTAACAGTTTCCCTTGGGACCATACATTAAGTGTATATTGATTCTGTCCTTTTTACCAATCATACGGTGTATTTATTAAGGTCACGTGTAGATGCATTATTTTTTTTAGCTCTGCTCGATAAGCAAAGCCACTTTGCTTAAATAAATAAGTAAGTAACCATCCATACATCGTCCAGGCACCTAGGTTATATCGCGTGTAGACTAGACTAGAGTCATCAGTGCTTGCTTGCAATAGGCAGCAATTGATCGCGTGGTCAAGTTGCAAGTGGCGAAGCAGACATTGCTTGACAACAATAAGAACTTGAGTAACAAAGCTTAACATTCAAATGCTGTTAAAAAAGAATGTTTGCAACCATTATTCTCAATATAGGAGGTCGATTTGTTACAGATCATCATTGGATATAAGTTTTATATTTCGTACGAGTGAATTTTTTCAAACAAATATTTTGCTAGACAGGATTTATCGTCGCTTGTCAAAAGACAAGCAAACACGAGCAATGGGCTTGGCGGCTTTCACAAGTGCGTTGTTGATATTCTTAGTAGTTCTATTTTTACCAATTATATTTCATAATTTCGATCTTTGAATATTTTTGTTATCAGATGATGTTTATTGTATTCTTAAGACTATCATGCAAGAACAGTCTGAATTTTGACGATTTTATGCTGTTTTATGGGGCAAGACACTTTGCGTACTTCTTACATTGCACCGCGAAGGAATTTAAGTTTGCAGCTGTAATTTATGAGTTTTTGTTTCTACTTTTATATACAGATGAGTTAATGGATTTGTCGTCATTGTTTTTGTTAACATTCACGATGGAAGGGGAATCAGAATTGCGAGCAGGCGACGCCTTTATTGGAAAATGGCTTATTACCTCTGAAGTCTTTTCATTGAGTAATTGTGGTTGCAAAGATTTGAACTTGAAAGTAAGACCATAAGTACATCACATCCAATACGCAGAGCCACATGCAGTCCTTCACTGCCTATTTTTCAAAGTTACTCCCTAAGAACAAAATATTACGCTGTTTACAAGTATTTGCAAACAGTTGAGGTACAGTATCTTCTTTTTTAAAAAATAAGAAAAGTAAAGTATCTGTTCGAGATCAAACTTTCAGAAAGTCCACAAGCTATTGATCAATTAAGTGATGTTACGCTTGATAGAGTTGTAGTTGCAGTTCGTAACCGCTGTCTCTACTGAGTGGAGGCGCTTGTTGGCATTTTTTGTTTACAAGTGATCGCCATCTTTGGTTCTGGCGTGACATTTCATTCACCTGTAATTCAATCATTTTAATAATTTGTTGTTTACGTGATGTAGTTTAAGAGTCATTTTATAGTAAAACTCTTACTAAGAACGTTTCATGACAGCGCCACTGATAAAGTTATTTCGCAGAAATAAGTTTAAAATCCTTATTAGGAAAAGATAACTGAAAAAAACTCCTTTCCCATCTGATCTCAAATCATTAAAACAATATTTTGTCGGGCAAAGAAAAGATCTAAAGATCTTCAATATGAAAATATATTTCAGTTTACTTTTGATCTTTGACTAAACGTCTCGACTTAAATATTTTTCAATATTGTAACAGGGAAAAAAACGCTAGTTACCAAAACTCATAGTCATACTCAACATAAGCGAATGAAACAGTTGTTTTTATAAATTTTATCATAACTGGCACAAAAAACTTAAAATGGTTTCTACCTCGAAAAATACTTTTACCAAGACTCCGAGCTGCAACGGATACGACCCCTTGTCCATGGTCACTTATTCTAACCTCAGCTGTCCAAGTGGAGTTGATGCAGGTTGGTGCGTTACGAACATGATCACATGATCCTGACATTTTCAGAACTTCGCAGCTCGGTGGAACCACGTCTGCTTTCTGGAACAAAACGACTTCAGTTCTTCATGTTGAATTAGTATCACTCTAAAGGAGGACTATTGCAAACCCTATATTCTGATGGGCTACTTTACTTGCGTCATTATGATTAAGTATTTCTTAAGTTCTTTCACTTCAGCTTCATGGGTTATTGACGAGTAGTAAATTCGTCCTCCAATCTTAATTGTTAAATATTAGAACTCTACTAAAGGTAACACGTGCACGGTAACACGGGGGGGGGGGGGGAGGTTCTGGAAAAAATTTTATCAAGTCTAAAACTGTAGTGTATTATATATATGTTTTGTTTTATAAATTTCTAAAGTGAATATAAAACGATTTTAAAACTCCATTCTGGATAAAATTTATTGTCAAAGAACAAAAGCATCTGATTACCTTTGAGGCCACCGTGAGATAAAACACCAGAAAATCCATCGGTATTTCTTCGTCAGGACTATCTGAAACAAGCACAGTAACTGTAGTCGTTTCGCCATACGTTGCATTCACTGGAGCTTTGAGATAAACCTCTGTCATTGCGAATGAGTTGCCTTTCACAGTAACTTTTGATGGTATAGTGTATTGTACATAACCTTTATCGTCTGTAGACGTAAAATACAGCGTTTTCTCTTGTCCCATGTTCTCAAGTTTAACAGGAACACGATGCAGTTCACCGGGATGCAGAGCAAACGTGCTATTATTTGTTTCACTCCCTTTACTCAACTCTACTTCCTCCAACGTGTAAAATGTTGGTTTGACACGCACAAAAGTATTCCTGTCTTTGTCTTGCCCACTGACTTGTATTCTAAACGAGTAAGATGGAGTTAAAGTAGAATAGAAATTGTTGCGGTATAAACCTTCCCCACGTGTGACAGGAAACGTTTCCATGGCACGACCCGCTTCATCAAGTAACGTCACCATGTCCAAGGAACTTAAATGATTGCTTCCCTTTATCTCCATGGATAAAAGCAACGGACGACCTGCGGGGGCAAAAACGCGGGAGCACCTATAAGATAGCAGTTGCGGGCTTGTATCAAGAATTTCAAGCGACATAGTTTAGCATATAACAAAGTATTAAGATATAACAATTTAAAGCCTTCATATTTATTTAAGTTAATTAAAACAGAACTAAATTTTAATTGTCAGAGTTCTGCATGGTGATTTTAGCCTAAGGAACATAGACCAGGAAATCCGGTTAAAACAAGACAAAAATTTTAATGGCTTCTTATACGGTTTTGGTACATCGTTATAACACCAACTGAAGCTCAATAATAATCATTGTGTTAATAAAATATATTTTGTTATCGTACAGCCCCTCTTGGATTCTTCAACAGTTTGTTAGGAAACCAGAGGCGTGGCTGATATAGAGCGACTCAACTTTGCAGCTTTGAGTTGTACCAATGACTTTATTAACTGTTGACCAGTGATCTGCGACTACCCTAGAGAACTTGTCTATGTGTGTCTCTGTGTTAACTTGACAAAGTTTACAAGTTCTTTTTATACACCTTTTCATAATCTAAATAATCTTCAGACATGTACAGACAGTGTTGACACTAAAAACGGTTTTCATGTAGAAGCTGATTTTTTTGATATACTGTAAGAAAATCTATAATATTCATACCTACAAAAAGCGCATGTTTCTAGGATTCTTTTTCTATAATTTTCATAGTCGCTAGAATGCTAAAACTATAAAAACTATTGAACAGTTCTATACATGCTGTGGACGGTAAATCTAAATCTATTTACTTCAGTTTCTAGAAAGTGCATTAGAGAACGATGCAACACAGGGTGTATACTTAGATAAGGGTGTTTTGTATCCTTTTTACAAGTGTTTATGAAATCAGAGTTTTGGGAAACGTGACCAAGTAAAAAGTGTGTTTTAGAGTTTTGCTGGAAAATAAATTTCTTTTTCTCAAGGTTTTAGACAAGGTGGTTCTATAAATTTATAACATAAGGTTTGTCCGAAAATGATTCAGAAGAATTTCTTAAAAGTGAAAGAACTAGATTGCACGCGTTGTAACAAAGTGTTCTTATAAAGTTAAAGGCACTTAAACTCAATTTGTTAATTATCAGTGTGGGAAACTCGAAAGTTTCATGTCAACATGCCTGGACATGAGGATATGAACAACAAAGTAAAACAAACATACTATTTTTAGAATCACTGAGCGTGAGAAAAGATTTGTCACTTAACAATTGATCATGCTGTACCATACCGAAATACAGGTCTTACGTTAATAAAACTGCCGCGCACTTAATACATTTCCATATGAATTTTCCAATTTTTGGAGCTAACTATTTCATTGGTCGGACTCATCAAGTTTTTGAATACAGGTTTTTCTTATTCAAGAAAGTTTACCTTTCTGGATGACTTACTATATTTTGAACGATACTTTGCCTCGTAAGCGGGAGATGAATATCATCGTTTTATTCTATTTTACTTTTTTTTGACACACAGGCCAAATTCTGTGGCATTACTACGGTTTACGAATTCAGTTCCATTTCTTTTTCCAAAATTAAGATTTTTTGTTCTCAGTCGAGTAAAATTGCTTTACAATTGTCACGTTATCTAGGTAGTTTTCGTAATTATATTCTGTCTTAAAAGTGGCTTTATTTTTCTGGGGCTGGTTCCTCAAAACTCCTATTTTAAAACTTAATCCTGGATTAAGACAGAATTCAACAAATAATTTTTTCTTAAGTAAAGCCTTGTAATGCCTACAAAATACTGTCCAGTTTTACTAATTAAAAAAACATGTTATAACTCCAAAATTCCAGCCCAAAGCAAGATATAGAAGGTAGAAAACAGAAACATGGAAAAAAATTTATCCACGGCTAGCACTAATCGGTTTATGAGAAGCCTGGCCCTAACCTTAAACAATCATTAAATGTGTCACTCAACCAGTTTTGAAATTTTATTTCTAGACCGCGCGCTGTCAGCTACCTGTTGTTGTGGCAAAAATTCAATTGAAGCAAGTTGTACTAGTTTGGATAATTTTTGGAACTTAGTGATGATGCATAGTTTGACTGGCTGAGAGTTAATGAACAATTGGTCAGCATTACATGTTTTCACAGCCGCTGACCTTGTCATTGGCGACAGTTGCTTTCACACAAATCCATAAAGATAGTGAATAAAATGGATAATCATTCATTGCTTGCACCATTTAAAACTAACTAGTACACTTTTCGCGTTGGACAAGGAGAACGCACACTACTCTTGCCGTTGTTCGTGGGCTCAGGCTTGAAGCTATTCCCTTTTGGCGGACTGACTATCAAAATTGTCTCACCTTCATGCGCAACCGTGAATGGCATGGCAACAGACTTTTAAAGACATGGTTTTAATTTTTTTTTAGCTCAAAATAATTTTAAGAGAGCTTGTTTTCTTTATGTTGTAGAAAATGGTGTTTTTTTTTTTGCTGAAAATAAAGGATCGACTTATACATCGGGAAATACGACGCAAAAACTTTAACTGACGTGTCAGTACTGGCACTGCTTCTGATTGGCTTACCATTTTTTTTTCAAATACGTTGGTTTAGAACCAGCGCGGAATTCAGTGTATACGATCAATACACTTGCCAACGTTGGATCAGAAAATCGAAAACATAAAAATTTAAATATTTTTGTTAAAAACGACTTGCATTGACCAGCCTTACAACTTGAAAAACTGTTGTGACGTATGTAACTTATTTCGACCGACCATTACCAGTCTTAATCAGGTTTGAAAAATCTCGTCAAATTTCATTGATTCATACCAACCGAAAACTTTAAGAAATATACAATGAAAAGTATTTCGATGAAAGACATCTCAACTCAATATTTTAGTTAGAAAATGCAAAGTTTCCGTTAATATTTCAATTTACTGCTTCGCTTTTGTTTTCAAAATAGTTTGACAATATTAAAACCAAAATGTTAACCCAAACTTTGCATCTTCTAACTGAAATATTGAGTTGAGATGACTTTTATCGAAATATTTTTCATTGTGCATTTAGGCAATTGAGTTTTAAGAAAACATAAATTTACGAGCTGGTTCTTATTATTTGTGATATTGTCAAGCATGTGTAGCAAAAATGTCATGTAGTCGAGGGTGGATCGGTTGAGCCATGACACCTAATGACTGTGCGGGGCCGTTGCAAGGGCGTTACTGCCCGGGGAATATCACCCTTGCATGCTCAGTTTTTACTCAAACTTTTTTGGCTTCTATTGCTTCACAGAAAACCTTAGAAAAATGGGAAATATTTTACTAGTTATAGACACTGTGATTTTCAGACAAACTAATTTTCAAAATTTCCCAGGATAGAATAGAGTCCTAAAGTCATTACGTCACGTTGCTATGTCAGCAATTTTTTCAGTGCTAAACAATGGCAAGATGGCGAGCTAAGCATGTCGCTTTTCAAAAGCGTTTTGTTGTTGTTCTGTTGTGCAATGCATATTTAATGGTCCAGATATAAATCGAACACACAAAAAAAAGATAGCGATTTAAGTTATTACTCTGGACCACATCTAGTCTTGCTACAACCCTGCCTTGTTACTTTGAGAAACAAACCTTTAGTAGGGTTTCCTTGTATTGAGTTTACAGAACCAGTCTCATTGTTATCTACTGACAATAACTGGTAAGTAAAATCCAAGGGACTCTTAGCTGAAACATCAAGTGAATATGGTCCGAAACAACTTATTGTGATCTGAAGTTGACCAATAGAAAACTCTGTCAGCTCTAAAATGAGCACCTTTGAGGAACTATGGAGCGTCTTTGTCCCCACCAACTGCAGACCTAAAAAGTAAACAATTCTGTTTTAAAAAATTGAATATATTTGAAGTTATACTTGCCTGAAAAAACAGAAACTTGATGAAAAACTAAAAATCTTGGGAAAAATGAAAAACTAAGATGTCGTCACTGTATGAAACTTGATAATACTGAAGAAAAAAAAGTTCATTTGATTGCAGACTACAGAAAAAGAAAAAACGGTATAATTAACGCGGCTTTCGCAAAGTTAAAACAATTTTAAAATGCGTGTTTTTAACGAAAAAACACAGGATAATTCATTTTCTGATTCAGACAAATTTAATTTAGAAAAAATAAACAACATAACATTTCACATTTCGATAAAGAAATTTTTAAAAAAGGAAACTGCTTGACTTGTGGACAAGTTTCAGCTGACGGGCGAGCAGAGCCAGCGATACAAGAATGTTGTAGGTCAATAGCACCAAAAGCTTCCAACTATGGAAGCGTCTTGTACATGTAATATGGGGACCATTTACAATTTGTTCGTCGTACAATGGAAATAAATCAAACTAATAACCTCTTTTCCTTCTGATATCTTTTTCTAATTCTCTTTTTCATAATCCGAATGTCTTAAAATCAGAATTTCACTGGCTTCAGTAAATATTTATGTTTGATTTTCATTCTGGTTTGCTTTCTGCATTTTCTCAATATTATTTTGCAAAGTCAAAACAAACTATATAGTTTATTTAACAAATTTGATATGAAATCCCATTGACGAAAACAAAGGTATAAACAGAAATAAATTCATTGTTACGGCGATCCAGAAGTTGATAGCAGGGAAAGCCCACCAGATGAACAGAATCTTGACCGTCTCACCCTACTCTACAAAGGCGACCAAGGAACTGCGCTAATTAAGAAACATCAAATGTACAGTTAAAACATTTTTGCCTACTGATGTCAACACTAAAATTGTTTTTCAAGCAAGAAAACTGTCATCTA
The DNA here is from genome assembly GCA_024336925.2 of Zoanthus solanderi. NCBI lineage: Eukaryota > Metazoa > Cnidaria > Anthozoa > Zoantharia > Zoanthidae > Zoanthus > Zoanthus solanderi. Next base: position 1,986 of record JANCMA020314400.1, on the reverse strand, counting down.
GATTTTCTACAAAAGATAAAACAAAACAAGATCACCAACACAACACAAATATCTAGTGAATTGTCCTCAAGAACAATGCATTGACTCGTACGTTGGAGAAACAACAAGAAAATTAAACTGAACGAATATTAAACCGCAGATCAAGGGACACTGAAACTCAGCTTGCCTTAGACACAGTAAAAATACAGGATATCCATCTGTTAATAATTTGTCAAATTTTGTCTTCAAATTATGCAAACTATAAAAAAGAAAGATCTCCGAAACTTTGTTTATTAAAGAACATAAACCTAGCCTGAATGAACAAGGACAATCAAAACCACTTTCTCTTTTCAATTAACGTATATTGTAAATATTAATATGCATGCACCGATCCGTGTCATTTACTGAATATAGTCGTTGGAGTCCGATCAAAATATTTATTTGAAAAAATGACAAATCTTCTCGTATATCTCTTTTTAATCAAATTGTATGACCGTGTAACATTTTGAATGAAAAGGCTAATGAAGTATTCATATTTCCACTCTTTGTTTAGAGGAGTTCGAAGTTCTCGTAGGAAGCGTTTTTTATCTAAGCGTTTTTTAAGGAAATTGTTGTGCCATAACAAATATAAATATATCCCCAGGGTGGGAGATTTAGCACACGATTGGCCATTGCTTTTGACCCCAGAGTGGGGACTTTGAAACAAAAATTCATTAAAAAGTCAATCTCCCCTCCCATGCCCAGGACCCCCCGGGGGTTAACATTGTTAGGTAATCTCATACCCAGATCTCCCACGGGAAAGTGAGATCTCTGGGTACGAGATTAATTGTTAGGTGCATATTATTATTATGCAATGTAATAACATGTAACAAAATTGTAATTAAAACAAGATGGCTCCCTCTAATTAATTACACTTCATGTAACGTAAAACGAATTCAAAAACGCACTACTATATCTGTCCTAACGCACTACTATATCTGTCTTGCCTAGTATTACGTCTGTCGTCCTACATGTCTCTGTCCGTCTTCCTCGTGACTAAAATAAAACGATACCTTCAGAACGTTGAACCTTTGCCACAACAGACGAAGCAGCAATGAACTTGATCACTATCTTCGATAAAGTTTTATCTGCTTGCACGTAGTGGACCCGGTCGGTTATTTGTTTTGCTGAGTTGTTACGAGCGTTTAACATCGTAACGTCCAATAAGCTAGAATTCGACATACTTAATTGAATGATTTCTGATACGACAGTGATGTCGCTCTTTGTTGTCTCTAACACCTGCCCTCCTGTCTGGGAAGCTAATTTGCCAAAGACATCCGCATCTGAGAGAAGGCTTCTCTTCGTACGATCCAAGTGCCAAGCAGCTTTAACATCAGATCTTCTTGTACTTCTTCGTCGACGTCTAGAGCAAGAGCCGGTCAACACAAAATTGATAACAATGTTTTTTTTCTTCGCCAGTGAAAAGACTTCCGGTAATAGGTGTTTGTCCTTAGGTCCAGCGTCAGAAAAGAAATAAATAACTGAGCCCGGAAGGCAGTTGAGAATTCCCAATCTTAAAGCTGCCATTGCTAACTCGGGACAATCACCGCCGCCATGTGCTCTTAAGTTGTTCACAGCTCTTATCACCTCCTGTGGGTCGCTGGTTTTGGTCACTGGTCCTACACCTGATTGGGAGAAATAGTATGGTAATCAAAAATTTCACATTTTCAAAGGTTATTTTAAAAAGTGCTTTATTACAAACTCTTGATTCAGAGTATGTATCAGTATTCCCTTTTTACGCATTTCCTCTCATTGGCACGCCGTGTTTATTTTCCGTCTCAGTTGCCCTCTATTAATTTCCTCTCCGAGTTTCTCTTAGGAACGGACCATTTAATTTTTGAGGGGAAGGTGCAGGGGGAGAGGGTTTGGTAATTGGAAGATTTTGAAAAAAAATTCCTGCAACCCTAGGAGAAAGAAAAAATAAATCGTGCAGTATACAGTAAGAGTAGAGAAAAAAATTCCTGCAAA
>JANCMA020314293.1:0-11952 GCA_024336925.2 Zoanthus solanderi | reverse complement strand
TTTGTGTATAACAATGTGATGAGAGATTATGTGGGTCATATAGCGGCCACTTTGCCGTGTTTTTTGTGTATAACAGTGTGATGAGAGATTATGTGGGTCATATTGCGGTCACTTTGCCGTGTTTTTTGTGTATAACAATGTGATGAGAGATTATGTGGGTCATATAGCGGCCACTTTGCCGTGTTTTTTGTGTATAACAGTCACCTATCTGTACATTCATTTGACAACCAAATTGTGGATCTGCCTCAGATTTATATCAGCAGCAGGAAGTTAAAGACAAAAACCACCTTTTTTAGAAAAGCTTTTTTCCCGGTTTTTATTTGAGTCTTTCACAAGGTTGAGCCTTCCAGGATGAAATAGTTTGTCTATGTGATATCAAATTAAAATTATAACCTGACATGATTAAGCCACCGAATTACACATTGCGAATGTCTGCCTCTACTATTTCTTTCTCCTTAGCTTTTCTGATCTTCTCATAATGGCTTGCCCTTTGGTATAGGAACACTCCAACCGTGACAATAATAGTGCCCAGGGCACTTAAGGGAGTCACCGTGTTACCAAACACGAGGACTGAGAACCAGATTAGGATGGCTCGCTTGACGGTGTTGGAAACACTGTTAGGGAAATATCACGGGTTTAATGAAGGCCACAGAAAATTTTTCTTTATTTAAAAAACCACAAATGTATTTTTTTTGTCTCAACTTGTTTATCATCAAGAGCAGCCTAAAATAATTAAATTTATCAAAAGTCAAAACAGAGGTGAATTTACAAGAAATTCCAACATCTGAACATTACAAAATTTGAAAATATTTAAGTGAGTTGAGTGCAGTTCTAGATATGGTTGCTAAACAAAGCAGATACCGTTAACCCAATCTGACAATGGCACATTTCACCCCTTTTTGCACACTCAAAGTATACAGTAAAAATTAAAGTTAAGAGTCGAAGTTTCGGAGTCATCTTAACGCCATTCTCAAGACTAATGTTATTATGCGATGTCTCTTAATGTTCAACTTCCTAAATAAGCATATCAACAAATTCTAAAAGAACACTTTAGACCGGACAGAGTCAGTTTTCACGTTAACAGTTGGTTTAAAAGTTTAATCCTTTTCTGACGAGCCAAGTTGTTCATGGAGCCGGACCTTATCTACGGTTTTTGTAGTGTTAAGCGGATGAGAGTCTTTGACTCCCCCTGGACAGGACACTAATCCCTCGCAGGTTAGCTCCCAGCAGACGCTGGTACTCTTTTACCAGGTTCTGCTGGTAAAAAAGTCTTTTAAGTATGGAAAGCTGAGTTAGCTTTGGCGGAAAGAAGGTAACACAAATTTCAAATCTCGGCAGAACGGGATCGAATTATAAAACTAGGAACCTTAGCTTGTGGTCGGAAAGCAGAAGTCTTACCAACTGCACCAGCCTTTCCCTTCCAAGAATAATTTTAAGCTTGCGCACGAATAATCTTTAATTAAACACCCAAACTTGTTGCTGCACTTCGCAAAAAGTGAAAACTGTCCAAAAGGTGCTCAGGTATTGCATAACAATAGTCATAACAATAATGTTTGTATATGTACAGGTAGAGGACAACTTTTGTTTGTGTCCATCACAGTTTATGCAAATACCTACGTGTGAAGCATAATTACATTAGGCCTTGAGAATGGCCTTAAGATGACGCCGAAACATCGACTCAACCTTAATTTTTATATGTTTACGCTTTAGTATTAACACTTTTGTTTTTTAAAAATTCAAAATATACTGACCAAGGATATAAAAAACTGCAGTCGAAAAAATATAAATAAAGCAAAAAACAAGTAAGAATTAAAAATACGAGCATAGTTCTTTGAATGGGCCATAATGCACACAAAAGCACTACCCTTGTATGGAAATCGAAGGGGAAGAAAAAGAAATCGGGAGAGACGGTGAGGAGGCTACTGACGGAGAGACAGCAGCATTTGAAGCATTTGAAGGTACACCAAGAACAAAGAAAAGCTCAGAACATATCTTAAAAAAGTTGAGTCTCAAAAAATATCAAACGCTTTAGAATATCTATAATAAGTGGCTTATAAAAAAATGCTTCATTTTAATATTATTTTTACATTATCTTGCTAAATTTTGTACGACATTACTACTTTCGCATAAATTTTTACAGCGGGTCTTTAAGTTTTTGCTTCACGGGATTTCTTCTATTTAACAGGAATACAAAATAGAAATTTTGAAGATCGGAAATGATCTTAAAAATTTGTTTCATCTAAGTAAAAGTGAAAGCCATTCGCTGAATTTTATTCCCGAAATGTTATGGAGATTTCATGGTGCACTCTGCCACCAACAAGTTTTACGGAAAAGGGGCTGCATGAATGGACTCTGGTAGCAAGACTGGTTGCTTTTTTAATTGATAAGCTTACGAAAGATTTTCATCTAACTCACTTCTCTCGAAACTACAGCCATATAAGAAATATAACGCAAGCAGTGATGCCAGTAAAGATTTTTGAGAAAAAAATACAAGAAATCATTTAGGCAATGCAAACTTGAAATGTTTATATCTTTGTAGGTAGTGCAAGATTCGACGTTCCAAATGAAAGTCATTCAAAGCAATTCGATCCCTTAATACTACCTACGAAGATGACAAAAACCTCTTAACCTTGCATTATCAATCCTAGTTTTGTTTGTTTTAAAAAAGAAAAAACCTATTTAACAAGTACAAAGTAAGATTTAGGTTGACAAAAACCTCTTAAAACTAAAGACCGCTGGGGGAAAGCAGAGTGGCAAATCTAAAAAAAAATTCTGCAAAGATTTTAGGAGAAAACACCACTGTTATATTATATTAAAAAAATGGAAAATGGAAAAAGAAATTAATAAAAAAAAAATAGATATGATAATTAGGAAACTAAAAATGGAAAATGAAAAAGCAATGTGAAAAATTTGGGGATCTTCATTTTACTGCGAAAATTTATTAAGGAACTTTCACGTTTTAGAATATTTAGTTTCATCAGGACACTTACTGTCTGGATATGGTCACGTGACAAAACGTACCTGAAGGTGACCGGGGATATCAACGACATGAGTCCATAGGCTGTTAGACTTTGCATGTAGAATAGGAATCCATTGAGGGATAAGACGCCAATTAAATAGTAATCCAGTTCTTTGAATTTAATGTGCAGGTCCTGTGAAAAAACGAGAAAAACTAGAACTATTTTGAAAGCTCATTTTTTTGGAAATGGAAGTGTTAGTCCTGTTATGCGTTCTAGCTTTTTTGTAATTAATTCTATTATTATCGTAAATACTTATGTAAGAGCGCTGAGACGTTGTTTAAGCGCTCCTAGAATGTATATTATTATTATTAGTAGTAGTAGTAGTAGTATTATTAGTATTATTATTATTATTATCATCATAATGCGTACATGATTCGAGATAAGAATTGTTTCTAGAAGTTGACTAATATTCTTATTAAAAGTTGCAGTATTGTTTCATCATCTTTCCAAAATGCAATTAGTAATCATCGATAACTGTTTTTTCACTCGGGGAAAAAAGTTAAACTGCTGTCTATAGTTGTTAAAAAGGAAGAATTTGACCAAACTCATATCTGGGATCTACGTAAAATTGTGAATAAGCCGTAAGTACAGTGCTGGTAATTGTAAAGAAAGTCTACTCAAACGAGTTAGTAAACGACCTTTAGTTAATTCACGTATAAAGAACTGTTTACAAATGTAGTCTTTCAAGTTTTCTGATAAATTGATGTCAAATGGCAATGTTGTTAGCAAACGAAGAGGAAGAAAACCGTTTTGTGTCTTCGAATCGAGAACGTATGTACACCTATTTGAGGAATCTTGAATATTAGTTCAGCACAAAATACATTTGGCCGGAATATTCATGAAGAACAGCAAAACATGAAGAGAAAGGCCGGCACACGCACGGAACCACGTAACTTGTTTAACCAATCAGTGTTACTAGCCATTTGTCGGCAGATATTACGTCATTAGTATGGAATTTTTTTGGTTCAAACCTCGGACGTCTTTCACGTGGGGGGAGGGACCGAGAACGCAATGAGAGGCGGCTGTTTTCTCAGGCTACAATAAGCGATGGTTATAGTAAGCTTGCGAGGCAACCAGGATCCCTCGAGTTACACTCAAAACTAAACTAGAACACGACTTGAAAGGAGTCGAAACACGTTGCCTCGTGTAGTGATCGAGTATCGGCTGAAAGCACTAACTCAAATAACTAAAGAGATGTTCTAGACCGTTCTAGTGGAAAGCAGTTAAAAAACAAACGCAAATTTCTAAACAAACATGGTTGTAGTCTAAAGACTAAACGCTGATTAATTGCTCAACAAATAATCCCATTTGTAACAGAATATTTTGTACACCTCACCTTAAATCACTTCTTACCTACCATAAAAAATATCCAAAACGGTAATTGTACAATAATTGCTGAGGCACTCGTGTAAAACTGAAGTTCTGGAGGACTGCAAAATAATAGAATAAAAAATAAAATAATTACAAAGTGTTTTAAATGAAGAGTTATAGATTTAAAGTTGTTGCTAACTTAAATGTTAAAATGAACTTTAAAATTTAAACCACTCATAAAAAATTATAATTCAGCGAAGGGTCTTATTAAAACTGCTGCATCCATTTCTGTTGATCAAGAATAATTATAAATGTAATTTTACTTATTTTATGAGCAGAATATCATATTGTCCAGCATTTGTTTTTTTTCAAATTGACAGCTTTTTAATTATTATTTAAGGTTATCTTATAGTTTGCTTCAAAAAAATTTGCTTCGCAGAAATTCAACAGGGTTTGGTTAAGAATCAGACTATTAGCTACATGGATAGACCAGAGTAAACCCTTAAAAAGCGAAAAAGGTGATACCTCGAGGGGCAGATCCAGGATTTGAAAAAGAAGGGTGACTATTTTGACCCCCCCAAAAAAATTTCAACAAAGTTTATTTTCTTTTTACGAATTCTTATATTCAAAAATTCAACTCTTCAGTTATTTGCCTAAATGAAGAATTAGCATTTACTTAGAATACTGAAAACTGAAAGCAAAAGATTGACAATAGATTGTAAATTATGTTCGATTGATGATAGCTCTTACTTGTGCATTCCTCCATTTGAATACACATAACAGTAAAGATGATGTCATCAGTCGTGCAATCATAAAACGCTTACAGATTTCCATCCTGTTAAAAGAAAGAAAAGAAAGACTCGCGCTCACCACCGCCTCAAAGTACAGAGGCAGCGCAGCTCAACGAGGTCGGACCGAAAGAATATACCAGCCCCTGGCTGTCTCTATACGGACCATGCATGACCTCGAAGCACAGCGTCAAGGAGGGAGGAAAACCGGAGTACCCGGAGAAAAACCCTCTGAATCAGATAGAGATGGACAAATCTCCGCCCACATGCGGACCCTGGGAGTCAATCCCGGGTCGTAAAGGTGGGAAGCGCGAGTGATGACCACTACGCCAACCTGACTACCCAAAAAACGACATTGCGTATTCGTTGTTAAACGACATTGCGTGATCTTTCATAGAAATGACTGCTAAATCCGAAAGCTTTTCCGTGGTCATCTTGCTTCATAGCCAAGTATGAACTCTACGAACACAGGAAAACGACCATTCTGACTCGGTGCTTCCTAACGGCAACACTGCCAAGACTTTCAACAGTTCTCTGATATTCGGGGAAAATATATGGCCCGCAAGCTTGGCCAATGGAAGTGTGATGTTGATGTCTTCAGTTGCTGATAGCTGTGTTCTCCATAAGTTCTGCCAGCGCAATAGTTAACTCTCCAAAGCAGATGCAAATGGCATAAGATGACCCCATTTCTTAGACAAAGTTTGGCTTAGCTTCACAATCTGTTCTGTTGTCTTGGTTAGTAGAACCTCTGGCATCAAGGTGCAGAGGTTGTAATGGGCTCTCTTTTCTGGGCTAAAGTGACATCTGATCTCTTCGTACGCTATGTCCATGAAGGGGATTACAACAGTGCGTTTCCAGCATTTAAAGGCACTCTCTGCTGGGAAGTTATTGCGATGCCGCTACTTACTGCTAAGTTTAGTGACCGTTCCCTACGTGAGTTCCTGTAGCTCAGTGGGTAGAGCATGACCGGTAATCACAAGGTCATGGGTTCGATTCCCGTTAGGGACTCAGAAGTTTTTTCTTCTGAGAAAAAGAGGCTTGTGTCAACCCGACCATTTCTTCTATAGCTATTTCCAAGCTGAAGATATTCATACAATTACTAATTTATTAACGTATGGATATATTGATCCAGCAGTTAGCAAGACATAATTTATACCCGATATTCCATTTATAAGAATCAAGTTAATTGACCGGTTCCCTTCGTGAGCTCCTCTAGCTCAATGGTTAGCGCGTCTGACCGGTAATCAGAAGGTCACGGGCTCGATTCCCTAAGGGTCTCAGAAGTTTTTTCTCCTAAGAAAAAGAAGTTGTGTCAACACGAACATTTCTTCTATGCCTACTGCAGATTCGTGGAAATGGCTAATACTTTGTCATAAATGCGCTTGAACCGGGTGTCAATCTCTTTCCAAATCCCTGCATAAGAGCTGGATACCAGATCAATTCTCAAAAAACCAAAGTTATCTTTTAAAATATCATATATAAACTCTCGGTCTTTGGCCATCGTAACTAAAAATATAACACATTTAACATTTTAAAAACATTCATTTTAAACTTAACGTTTCGTATGCTTGTCAACATACGTTTTCAAAAGTATAACCGTTACAATTTTTGAAAAGCTATTCATACTGTACCATTTAGATCCCCATTTGTACAGAATAAATAGCTTTTCAAAAATTGTAACTGTTGTACTTTTGAAAATGAATGTTGACAAGCATAAGAAACGTTAAGTTCAAAATGCATGTTTTCAAACCGTTTATTACCACTGTTTGTGTTATATTTTTAGTTAAACTTCAACAAGTCGTCCTTGCAAAGCTTTAACAAGAGGCCTCATCGGCTCAACCAACACCTTGGCTGCAATAAAACTGACTAGGTGACCAAAATTAGCGGAGTATGTCGAAGTCCATTGGACTACCTATTTGGTGAGTAATCAAAAAACTTGTGGAATGAATAGCTTATGGCAAGAATCCATCATACTTTGAACTGGGGATATCTTACAAGCATGGCATATCACTAGGTTCAGAGAATGGAGGCAACATCACTGGTAATCGGCATCCGGTGCAGATTTGGGACAAAGGAGTTTATTTTCTTCTGCGATGACATATTGGAAAATCAACTTTGCTGGAATCACAGACGATGGAAAAGTAGTCACAACGTCGTCGCCAAATGCACTCACTTAACCCACAGCGACCCCAAAAAGTACGCAAATACGAGTGGCAGACTTTTCGGGGATGCTATAATTTTATGCTCAGAGAGAAACACATTTTTATTTTCATTAATCAAAGGTAACAAATTTTATTAGAAGTTTACAATAATCAATTGTTTTAATACTTTTTTTTGCCCAAAGAGGAGAAACATGTCACCCGCGTCACCACCCCTGGATCCGCTCCTGATCTTAAATACAGAACAAGGATTTAAAATTTAAAAAAAAAATCATGCGATGGGCTTTAGCGGGGACAACACAACTTTTAGAAGCTTTTTTCTCGAGATTATTTTTCCGTCAGAATTACTAGACACTCGAAGCTCCAAGTAAGGCAGATTTTTGTCCACTAATTTGAAATTTTGGCAGTTTTACAGCTAAATATTTGCATAAAGTTCAAAATCGCATTGATCAGTAATATTATATTTTCAAGCTATCACCACAAAACACTAATGTTTTTGATTACCAAAGTGCTATTTTGGGGTTTTGGCTGTAAAATGCAAATGAAGCAGAAGTAACAGATTCCCAATATAATTTTGTCATGAGTAAATGCTTGAATACGGTAAAAGTCATCTGTATATGGTTATTTGTCAGACAATTTAAATGCACTTCAGACCTTTTTTATGACCAGTTAAAAAAATTTTTTTGTCCGCACTCGAATTTGCCAACCAAGCTTCATTCACGAACTTGAAAATTGAAAGAAGAAGTTATATAACCCCAAACGAGACTGGAGAATAATTTTTAAATTATATGTGAAATAGTGCAAAAGAAACAATATGCAATTTGTTTTTTATTACCACTTAACATTAGATATAAAAATATTTATATAAACACTAATCAATGTTACTACTAATTCTGCACAAGTACAATCTTTGCCTAATATAATTCATGGTATGAAATCTACCTTCATTTCGGTACAGCATTTCCCACTGAAATTTTCAAATAACTAAACACTAAATCAGTAAATGGAACAACTGATTTTAGCAACAACTGCATAATTTATTACAAAACGACATTATTTGCCAAACCTGTATGAATGGTCTCCATGTAACAGTTTCTTCGAAAACACATTTTGAAAACTGAAAACAGAAAGAAAACTCGAATTCTTTAGAATGTATTTATGTAGTACTCACGAAACCGCATTATTGGTAAAAACAAAGAGTAGCCGTGATGAAATTGTTAGTTACAGCAAATTTTCCTGATGACAAACACAATAATAAATACACTTTTGTTTTTAAAATATATATCAAAATTGCCAATAAAAAGTTAAAATTATAAATGGTACATAAATAGAGAAGACTTCATGGAAAGTGCGTGCGTAAGATTTTTATTCACGAGTCGTGAAGTATCTTAAAACGAACGAGTGAGCGCAGCGAACGAGTGAGTTTTATGTTACGGAACGACGAGTGAATAAAAACCGTATACAAAGCACTTTCCATGGTGTTTTCTGTTTATCATATACATATCGAGATTTCGTTTCAATTTTCACCAAAAATGTTTTAATCATAAAATTGAATTAAAAGCGTACAAGTAACTAATAGTTTTGTTGGCGATAATTAAAACATGATGAGAACAAAGATTCCGAAGTTTTGTAACTTACGATATTTCCAACTCTTTAACTGTTGTACATGGCTAAAAAATGATTCTTTTGCAAAATTAAGAAACTAAAAAGAATTACGAAATTGTCCTAAATAGTTCGATCAAATGAGTACAACAAAAACTATAACCTTTAAGCACAATTAATAAATTATAACGTGTTCAGTCTGAGTCGGAATCAATAATTAGTCTTTTCTATCAATTCTTTCTTTCTTTTTTCTTTTTTGGTTTCAGTAGGGAGAGTAGGAGATTCATTTAATGTATTTATAGTAACGTAACACTTTATTCAGCTTTCACCAAGAAGCACTTTTTAAAATATGAAATGGCGCGCTAGCACTGCCTTCAAGATAAATCGGAAAACATTTTCAAATTAACGTTCTCGCTTCTGATTGGACGTATCGTTTTTCTCACACGTGAAATGTCGATGTACGCGGATTGTGACTGGCTAAGAACAATAAACGTACGAAAATGTACTATATGGAAATGCAGAGAGTAAATCTCGATATGTATATGATAAAACTTTTTACAAATATTTTTAACTGTTCAAATTCCGATTATACTTTTTCTGAAGTAGTGATATGTTGCATATGTTGATCGGAGCAGCTGATTCTGATACTTTGTTGAAAAGGTAAGCAAATTCAAACTAAAGCTGAACATTAAAAATAACTGACACATGTAAACTGCCACTGACAGAGAACTGATCCACTGCAACTAGTTACAGTGATACAGTACTTCATATACATCTTCTTAAATTCTTACTGCCCCTTTAAATACAATGAAGATAATATGAGTCCTTGGGGTCACTAGTGGTTTGTTCAGTTCCTGAGTGTCCTCTCAGCTTTGGTCCAAGGGCGTCATGGCTTGCCTACCTAATCGAGGTACCACATTGGCCCCAAGAGAAGGTTGCCTTTGAGTGTTGAAAGTTTCTGTAATCTCCTTGTTTTTACGGGGTCAAGTGACTGGTGCACTGTCCAACCCCAACCTGGCAGAATTAGGGTCTCTTCTTTGTCCAGCCTCTGCCCCTTGACCAACCTGGTATGGTTAGAGCTGCCAGGGACTAATGACAGCAGGCACAGCTCTTAAGATCATTGACCAGAGTCCCAGCTGGCACAGATGTTAGGGTCATTGGAGACACTTAAGCCCCATCACCAGAAAATAAATATTTTTTAAGCCTCTGAGCATTCAGAAAAGCAAAACCAAAATTTAACCCATTTCAAATATCTTTACTAATAATAAACTCTGCAACTATGCATGCGCAGCTTAGTTACCAAGGAAGTGGCATCAATGGACAGCTGTCTCGCTCTTTTTAGACCTCGTCAGCACTGCATAGCCAGGCACCGATAAAAACACAAGGTCTTGTCCATTGATCAGTGCTCATTACTCCAAAGACGGACTTACAGTACATTACCAATGTGGGTCTCTTTAAACCTCAGTCACCACATGTCAAATGTGGGACCTTTGGCTGGGATGTAAACTAGACATAGTTGCTTAAAGAGAGTAACCTTCCAGCACACTGTTGAGAGGAAATGGTTTTAATGCCCAGTCCAGGTTATCAACAGATACCTTTGCGTACATTTCTCCCTTCATCCAAGTGTGCATCTTGCCTTACCTCAAGAGGCACAAGAAGGTAAAGTAATAATATTTAAACTCTTTATTATTATTATAATAAACTTTATTACAATAAGAATAAACTCTTTATTATTATTAATATATTTACTTACCAATCCAAAACATTATTTAAAACTGCTGAAGAAAATCCTATCATATTAAAACTGAGTTCTGTAGCCGTACATAAAGCCAGACCACCCATTATGGGTATAAGGGTTAGGTTTACCCACAAACCAGTTTTTTCACCTGTTGTAAAGAAAAAAAAAATACATAAAATATATTAATAAATATTAATGCAAAACTCAGTGTAAGTTACAAATTATGAGCACTTGCATCAGATACTGTGACATATTATATCTTCTTGAAATCTTTTTTCTTTTATGCTTAATTTAAAAATTACTTGAATCACACGGTCTTGCCGTTTAGTGACAGATAAACTGAAATCACGTGATGGATTTTGACCATGTACAGGTGCAGATTTTTTACAGTGAACGAAGGTTACTTATAATCAATCAGATTTAGAACACTTCTGTTAGAAAAAACTTTCAAGACTTAGTAAATGGGGTAGCAGCACAAATAACGAGAAAAAAATAACATAATGTAATTCCATTCAAACCTAGAACAATCCATGCAATAATCATTGTAAACAATGGTGCAGAGGACTTGATTGTTTCTGTGAATGACACAGCAACATATTTGAGACTGATCAGGGAACACACCACTGTGGCAAACCTGAAAAAGGTCCAAACCAAAATAATTGATTATCAATAAATCTTAGTTTTGAAAAGATATAATTAAAATATATAACAATGTATCATATATCAACTTTAATATGAAATTATAACTGACACTTCTCAGTATATTACATATATATCCTAATGTCCCATGTGCTTTACAAGTGAGTACAGTTTTCAACAGCTGAGGAACTCAAACAGTTTTAACAGAGGGTCACACTTAACCTAATTTTATATAGTTTGACATCCTTATCTGAGAAGACACAAAGATCTTCCGAGTTTCCATGGTAATGTTCTTTCAAAAACATGTTTTGCTGATATTTTTTTCCACTATTATAAGATTTTGTTACTATATACTTTTATCATGATTATAACCCTATGTCCTACTTTTTTACGAACTGGAATACTAGTTAGTCCTACTGGCCTTCTTGAATGATTACTCGACAGGTGATTTAGGGTATGGGTAAAATTTCTAAAAAGACCCCCAGCAATGATTTATGAAAATTTATTCAGTCTTTTGTTTTCAACAATCAAATTGAGGTAAACACACGACAGTGTATTTTTGGAGTCTTCATTATATATTGTGACACGCGCAATGTTTCAACTACACAGTACATGTAGTTCTGGAACCAAGAAAATTATTTATAAAATCTAATATTTACAAAATCTATTTTACTATATACAAATCTATAAAAATG